>CM064866.1:42591977-42687148 GCA_032719365.1 Prinsepia uniflora | reverse complement strand
CATAAACAACCAGACGGGTCTCATGCCCAAACATCGTAATACGTGCCATAAATCATACTCAAGATAAACAGATACTTTTACTTGAATCACATATAGATATAATAGAAAGTAAAACAGTTATGCATGCCGAAGTTTAGTGAAATCAAAGGCCCACTCACAGTACAATCCCGCTGTAATCACGAGCGTAAAGCCCCGTCCAAGGTTTAAAGTACAATTCCTGTCATGCCCAAAACATACGTAAAGGTCACTTTAAGTCCCTACTAAACAACTAAGAAACCCTAGACAGAAACCGGCCCGGGAAAGCCGTCCGAACACGCTTCCCAAGGCGTCAAACCCTAATTTGACCAACCTAACGATCTCCGATCGACACGAAACCACCGCCATTGGATCCGTATCGTCGAAACCTTGAAAATGGCACTGGTCCCACACAAAATACTGTTCACACGCGCCCCCACGCGCCGGTCAACCCTCTGGTCAACGGTGCTACAGTGATGATGACATCAGCATGACGTCACTGCTGACGTCATCACTGACAATGTCAGAGGACACGTGTCAACAGCCCATTGGTCCCTGGTCTGACAGTTCTCTGACATGATGACGTCATCATGACGTCACTGCTGACGTCATCAGCTACAGTACCGGGTCTGAGAACCGGGTCACCGCAGATCCACGGTTCGACCCGACCAATTCTCATCAACCCGACCACCAAAATCGATGGGATTTGTTCTTATGAACTCGTCTAATCATGTTCTATGGTTCTGTGGACTTAAAACTAGTTTTTAGGTTCGAAAATCTACTTGAAAATCGACAGAAAACCTGCTGTCGGCTCTGGTTCGTCTTCTCCGGCGAGTCATCGAGCTTCCAGCCGCGTACCTAGGTCCAAAGTGATCGTCTAGTCCCCTAGGATATGTCTCAAAAACAACCAAACAAGTTTAACGTTAAAAACGGACGGTTCGAGACAGGGAAGGAAAATCGGTCTTCTCGGGTTTGCAGGCTTACCGCCGCCGTGTCGCCGCCGTGGGCTGCCCAGTGCAGTCCTGAGTCGTCCAGCCGTCACAATGGTCCTAGCCCTAGGTTGGTTCGAGCCCAGAAGTCATGGTTTGGACGGTTTGGACAGTTTGGGTTGATCGGGTTCCTTCTTGGGTTGTGGGTTTTCCGGCCGTGCAGGGTGGCCGTGGTAGTGGTGATGGCCGTCTGGAGGTTGCTGGTGGTTGCCTGGTTCTGCCTGGTGAGGGAGGTTGGGTGGTGAGCTGCTGAAGTGTTTGTTCGAAGAGTGAGAGGGTGCACCGTTTTGAGAGAATGAAAATGTGAGAGTGAGTCTCTGATGAGTTTAAAAACAGAAGGAGAAAATGGAATGAAGGGCTGAGATTCAATCTGACTTAAGGATGAAGGGTGAGGATTTAAGGAAGTTAAATTAATTAATTAATCACATGGTAGACCAAGATCCTGGTTCTAGGGAGTGTGGGGATGTGTGACACGTGTCACTCATCCAAGGGTCCAGAATGATTTTGAATAAAGTAACCAGATTTCATTATTTTAATATTATTTTAATTCCGAGTCTCGGTTAGTTCGGTTATGTTCTTGACCATAACTTTTTCGTCGTAAGTCCGATTTCGGCGTGCCGCCTGTCTACGGATTCGTATCGATGGGACCTACGTAACGGTCATTGGCCCTCGTCCGTTGGACTTCCCGGGTCAAAAGTCAACATTTGGCCCCCAAATTACCAAAATACCCCTCGACTTCCGAACGTCACAACTTCTTCCTCGAACATCGGAATCGAACGTGCCACCTGCCTATGAACTCGTGACGTCCTAAACTACGTCACGGTCACGGGTAAAAGTCCTAAATATTTCCCGAGGAAAAAGTCAACTTTTCCCCCCTTTTAGGGGCAAAACGGTCATTTTACAATAAAATAATAATTACGAAATTTTGGGTCGTTACACCATCTCGATAATGTTCGGGACATCCGAAGGTTTAGGATCGCGATTAAAAATACTTAAAAATTCGGGAAAATTACGGGGCTTCAATGAGAGGTTAATAAGGTAGTTAGTAACCCTCTAGATTGATTAGGACAGGTTTGGGAGTCCTGGTGACGACGATTAGCCCGGTGAGGCTTACGGCAAGCAAACCGAGGCGGCAGTTTAGGACGGTCTGTGAGTGGACCTTGATTTCTAAACTGTGATGCATGCATAAATGTTTTATATGTTTTATGGATATGATTCTATGATGATGAATTGGATGATTGTGATTTACTTGGTTTCACGCATTTCGAAGCGATTTACGTGCTTGCACGTAAATCGAGGTTTACGCTTTTGCACCGATTTTCCGTGCTTATAGTTTTGGAAATGATTTCATGAAATGATTTTGAATTTGAAAAGGTAAACTCGGGTTCAAGACCCATTTGTTTTGGAAACCCTCGGATTCGAAGTCCCTTTTAGCTACGTTCTCGTTGGTTCCTACGTTCTCGTTGGTTCTTGAATCGATTCGGATTCGAAAATATAGACCGGAATGAGACCCATTGATTAGAACTCTCGGACTTGAAGTCCATTTGATTTAACAAGGCATCGGGTTGGAGGCCCAATTGGTTTACGAATCAGGCTCGGAGCCCAGTTGACTTACGTATCGGACACGAGGCCCATTTGTTTTACGAAATCGGGCACGAGGCCCATTTAGTTTACCAAATCAAGCACGAGGCCTAGTTGGTTTACGATTCAGGTCGGAGGCCCAGTTTGTATGTGGATTTGGGCTTAAGGCCCAGTTATGTTTTAAGATTGTGATTTCGGGTCGGGGACCCATAAATGAATTTATGGTTCATGATGGTTTATGGGGACCGGCATGAACCTTGAAAGGTTTCTATGGTTCATGACGGTTTATGGGGGACCGGCATGAACCCTTGAAGGGTTTTGAGAATGTTTTCAAATGTTTTTTCGTATACCATCCTTTATATATGGATTGTCTCCTTCGAGGGAGGGTCGTTGGCTGAGTGGACCCCGAGTAGTCACGGAGCACTGATTGAGTGGTTCGCCCCCGTTAGGTTCCTTACTCTCAGAAAGGCTATGGATTATAACCCCCAGGGAGGGTCATTGATCTACGAACATTGACCTGGGTGGACCCTAGGGAGACTTGGGCTTTGAGACCCTGGGTAGCACGCGCGTAGCTCTAGATACTGTGACATGATTGGTTATATGATATATGATAAACATGATTTCTTGGTTTTGCGAAATTGTGTTCTATGATGATATATGGATTTGGGCTGAGTTCCCACATATGTTTACAATGTTGTGGTTTTTTGTAAATGGATTTGGGCAGGGGCCCGTATGGATTTGGTTGTTTAAACATATGTGGTTTGATAAATGGTTTTACTATGCATGCATACTTTTTAGTGAAGGGCATAAAGGTCTTTTATAAATGTGTTTTACCAAACTTATTACTTTTCGTCCACTCACAGTCTTTCTGTTTTCAATGCCTTCAGGTTGAATATGGTGCGGACTGTAGAAGAGACATAGACATCACATACCTTCTCTGGATCCTAGCGTACTCTGGAAGCCGGAAGGCTAAAGGTTTTTAATTTTCCCTGGTCTGACACTCCGTGTCAGACGAGATCAGAAGCGTTCCTCGTTAATCCCGGAGGGATTGAGACGGTCCTGACACTCAAACCTTTCCAAATCATTCTAGAAGGTTACTAACTACCTTATTAACCTTTCATTGAAGCTCCGTAATTTTCCCGAATTTTTAACTTTTTTTAAACTCGATCCTAAACCTTCGGATGTCCCGAACAATATCAAGACGGTGTCTGATCGACCCGAAACCAGTCCCAAAATGTTCGTTACATCGAATAGATTAAAATTCATGTTGAAGTCATCCCCAAAGGAATGCTTCACACGCCGCCCAAAGGGCTGCGGGTGAAGCCCACCGCGTCTGCACTGTTCACTGTCTTCTTCCTCCAGCGAACCCGGTTCGCTGGTTCGAACCAGACCGGACCGATCTGAACTGGCTCTATTGGTTCACTGCCTAATCTCTCTTATTTCATTCAATCTTTCCCATTTCGATTCCTAAAGGTTCCTAACATCAAACCTAATCTATCTAGCCATTCAAAGCACAAGGAAACCCACTGAAACCATACCTTCCATGAACAAGCCATGAGCTTTATCTTCAAGCTAAGTCCTTAGATTCCTAGCCACCCATTTCCATCCAAATTGACCTCATCGAGTTTCCTTGGTCCCTAGGTCACATTAGAATCAAAAGGAGCTCTTACATCGATTAAAACTCAACTTTCAAATTTGAAAATGGAAAATGGGCTCTCGTGTCACGACTCGGCCCATCTAACACAATAATGTCCGCTTTGGGCCCAGCCCTCACGGTTTTATTTTTGGGAGCTCACGTACAACTTCCCAGTAGTCTCCCATCATGGAATTGCACCAGCCTCAACTCGCTTAACTTTGGGGTTCCAATCCCCCAAAGCCACTGAGCTCACCAAAAAGCCTTGTGTTAGATAGATACGTGCCCATACATATAAGGTACTTCACCTTTCCCTCCCCGAGTGATGTGGGATCGTTCACCGATCTTACCTTTCCAAGCTCACGGTCTTGCTCACCATTCTTGCTTCTCAAGCTCACGGGTCTTGCTCACGTTCTTGCTTCCAAGACCAGGTCTTACATCCACCCCCTTGGGGCCCAGCGTCCTCGCTGGCACACTTCCGGTACTCTGATATCATTCTGTCACGACTCGGCCCATCTAACAAAATATTGTCTGCTTTTGGCCCAGCCCTCACGGTTTTGTTTTCGGGAGCTCACATGCAACTTCCCAGTAGGTCTCCCATCATGGATTGCACCAGCTTCAACTCGCTTAACTTTGGGGTTCCAATCCCCCTCAAAGCAACTGAGCCCCCAAAAGGCCTTGTGTTAGATAGATACGTGTCCACACATATAAGGTACTTCACATTTCCTCTCCGAGCGATGTGGGATCGTTCACCGATCTTACTTTTCCAAGCTCACGGGTCTTGCTCACCGTTCTTGCTTCTCAAGCTGATGGGTCTTGCTCACCGTTCTTGATTCCAAGACCGGGTCTTACATCTCGGGTTCGGTTTGTGTAACGACCCGTCCCGAATGTCGGGATTTAATAATATTTAATTGTGATTTACTAATCTGGGATTAGTTGGGCGATTTCGGACGAATTGTGCAAAATGACCGTTTTGCCCCTAGGCTTGGGCAAAACGTTGACTTTTAATTCGGACGGTCAAATGGACTTTGACCAATGACCGTGACGTAGTTTGGGACGTCACGAGTTCATAGACAGGTGGCACGTTCGATTACGACGTCCGTGGTGAAAGTTATGATGTACGGAAGTGCAAAGGCATTTTCGTAATTTGGATGATATAAGGCGAAATGTTGACTTTTTGATCGGAGGTCCGATGGCCGAGGACCAAGGACCGTTAGGATGGTCTCGATGCCCTGAGTTCGTAGACAGGAGGCACGCATCAATCGGAGTCCGTATGACCGAGTTACGGGTCAGGATGCGTGAGGGGCATTTTGGTAATTTACAGCACAAGGGCGGAATGGTAATTTCGCTAAGTGTTGAACGGTTACTGTAGCACCATGTTGGGAGAACATGGCCAGAGCACGGGTGGTTTGTTTGTGGGGAAAATTGCTGGCCCTAAACTTTTGTTATGGATTGTTTATTGAGGTTTGTGCGATGCAAGGCTGTGTGGGACGGTGTTTGGCCATTAAACTATGGCTGCTGCACATGAAAATGGAAGAAAAACTGAGGACTGCTCCCATACTTGATCAGGCATCCCAGGCCGAAATTGTGTGGATTTTGCACGGGATGTAACCTTGGGGGATGAGAGAAACACTTTGGGATTGAGAGATGGGAAAATGGGAAGGTTTTGGTGGAGGAATGCTCAAAAACCCGAAACTGGTTTTTGAGTGTTCAAAATCGAACTTCGGTTTTTAGGCCAGCCCAAGCCCAATTGATGATGGATTGAGCTTTCTGGAACTTCAACGAGTCGAACCAGATCAAATGGGGCAAGCTTTGGGGCTCCTAGGGCCGTGGACGGACGAGGTGGACGGCTGGAAAACTCATGCTTGAGTCGTGGTGATTGAGGTAACGTCGTGTTCAATTAATCATGTGAATTGGTTCGTATTAATCCTTATAAGCTTCCTGTGAAGTTAATTTGACAATGGTTGAGGATTGGAGGAGTTTTGGTGATTGACCCGTTTTGGGTGATCACGGGTTGGTGGCACGATTATGGATTGGTTAAGTTTAATCGATGTCACAGAACTGAAATTCAATTGTTAATGATTGTTGTAGGATCAAGAACGGATTGAATTGATGTCGAATTGGGTGTGATTGAACCGGATCCTATCGCGGGCTTTCCAACCCGTTTACCAGACAAACGGGTGAAAATGGTGACTGTAGCAGTCACTGTAGCAGGCGCGTGGCTTTCACGCGCAGCCACTCACGGCGGCGCGTGACGGCGCGTGTTCACGAATCTCGAGGTGAGATCAACATGACTTTTATCCTATACAATGCAACGAACATTTTGGGATTGGTTTCGTGTCGATCGGAACACCGTCTCGACATTGTTCGGGATGTCCGAAGGTTTTAAATCCAGTTTAAAAATACTTAAAAATTTGGAAAAATTACGGGACTTTAATAGGATGTTAATGTGGAGGTTAGTGACCCTCTAATGTGATTTGGACAGGATTGGGAGTCCCGATGATAGTGGTGTGGCCCGGGAAGGCCTATGGCACGCGTATCGAGGCGCTCGGTTAAACGGTCTGTGAGTGGACATTGGTTTTATAAATTCGATGCATGCATAACTGTTTCATGATTGTTATAATTATGATTAAATGATTTACTTTCGATATCACTGAATTTAAATGATTTCACGCATTTCGAGGCGATTTACGTGTTTGCACGTAAATCGAGATTTTTCTGGATTTGCACTGATTTCCAAAAAAGTGGTTGGATATGATTTCATGAAACGGTTACGGATTTGATAAAGTAAAATCGGGCCAGGGGCCCAGTTAACTTATGAAATCGGGCCAGGGGTCCAGTTGATTTATATATGTGATTTCGGGTCTGAGACCCTAAAATGGAATTGAATAAAGGTTTTCTGGTTCACATTTTATATACATATTCACATGCTAAAAACAAATAACGGATTGATGATATGAAAATTATGGTTATGGCACGTTTCACGGTATTTGGGCTTGAGACCCGTCTGATGAAATTTAAAGGATTGGTTTGGATTTTATCCATGTATATATATGCTTTGCATGTGGATATCAATAAAATTTATTTGGTACTGCACTGTATAAATCCTTCCATATTATATTGTCTCCTCCGGATGAGGTACCCCGGAGAGGTCACGGACGTCTAGTACATCCAGCGTCTATGACGCTAAGCATCGGGGATGCTGTACCCGAACGGGGTTCGGGGATTGAACTCGGAAATTGAGACCCGAGTGGCACGCGTAGCCTTATGATTGTGACCTTATTAGGCTTCAAGAACGTCAAACATCAGGTGATGTCGGGATTGGAGTGTATAGTGCAGCAGCTAAAATTATGGTTATGGTTTTATTAAATGCCTTATGATTCGTATTATATGATATATGATTTTAAATGATGGTGCATGCATATGTTTTTACTGAGGGGCAAAAATGTCTTATAAATGTTTTAAACAGACTTGTTTATTTTCGTCCACTCACAGCTTTTGTTTTTAATGCCCTTCAGGTTGATTCCAGATGCGACTGCAGCAGAGACTGGGACATCATACACCTCCTCCATCGATCCTTACGCACTCTGGAAGCCCAGTTGGGCAATGGCAACAGGTTATCCCTTGTCTGACACCTCTTGTCAGACGGGAGCATGACACATTCCCTGGTAATCCCGGGGGGATTGGGATGGGTCGTGTCAAGTGGTATCAGAGCAGGTTTTGCTCTTTGTGCGCGAAGGTCGAGGGTGTGATGTCTCTTTGGGCTGCAGTTCCGTTGTCAACCTGATAGATAGTTTTGGGTTTGAATGGTGGATTGGGTGTGTTTGGCCCGATACGCCGTGCATTGATGCGATTCAACCCAAGTGGTTTGTATACGATTAACTGGTAATGTGGGACCGTCGGTTCGGTCATGTGATGATGAATTGTTGTGCCACTCGGTACAGCTGGGTTCAGGGAACCCCATTTGAATAATGTTAGGGAAATGTGAAACTCAGTGGAGTATTGGTCTACGTTTTGGACCCTGGTAGTGTTGGCTAGTGTACGGGGAGTTGGTGCATCGGAGTTAGCCGATGACCTTCGTGGTGGAACCCACGATTGAACCCACGTTGATGATTGGATTGGATTTGACGTCTATACGATGTCAGGACCGCGGGGTCGGTCAGGTTGTGAATTTTACTGCAGAAGGCAGTTGGGTTCGGTGGAACCCTAGGGTGTGATTTTGGAACCCTAATTTATAATTGATGGACCGGAAGGTGAACTTTAAATGAGAACTTGTGCTGCGGCGAGCGGCTGAGGTCGTGGATGACCATGTGGATGACTCTAGTGAGTCTAGTCAGGATTATGGGTTTCGATCCACGGATGAGGTTATGAGATAAAATATGGAATCCCGTGTTGGATCGAATATTAGTGTGATGTGTGGATACGGATCTTGACAACGATGACTGTTGGTCGACAGTTGTGTCGAGATGACTGGCTATCGAGGGTATTTTGTGTGGCTTTCACACTTGAGGATCAGGGGATGTTCAGGGAACGTCCATTATCCTGATGTGCCAGTGGTCAAATTTGAGGTACCCATAGTCGTGGGGTACGAGTGGTGTTACGGGATCGTCGTTCGGAATGAACGGAGATCTAGGGTAACAACTTTGCACACAGTGTGCTAACATGGATGTTCGTGTGCTATGTATGGATGTTTGTATGTTGGTACTTTTATGCCAATACTAGTATGGATGCCTGTGTGCGGATACTAGTGTTGATGATAGTGCGTGGTGCTGGTACTAGCACTGGTGCTGGTACCGGTGTCGGTGGTTGTGATGACGATGAGCCACCAGTTGGGGTGTGACTCTGTGTAACAACCCGTACCTTCGGGAAGGGTAAAACTGTAATTTTGTAAAGTTTTGTATATAAAGGACGATTTTGCCCTTGTGAATAGTAGGCTAAAAGTTGACTTTTTGAATTACCGATTGGATGAGTGTTGACCCTTAACCGTGACGTAGGTTAGGACGTTACGAGTCCGTAGACAGGTGTCAGGTTCGATTCGGACAACCGGAGGAAAAGTTATGACGTTCGGAAGATTGAGGGCGTTACCGTAATTTTGATTAAGTGAGGAAAATGTTCACTTTTTAGAGGACTTGTGATTTTCACGTAGACCGAGGACCGTTGGATAGTTCACGACGACCTGAGTTCAACGACAGGCGGCACGCTGTCATCGGACGTCGGACGGGAAAGATACGGGTCTAGAACGTTCGAGGGCAAAACGGTAATTAATTATACAAGGGGTATTTTGGTCATTTTCTTTCAGCCAATTGGATCATGACAAGTGGCAGAAGTGGGCTGGGATATTTTGTGTTGAGCCCTTGGATGTTGGACACGTGTGGGTGACTGGATGGTTCTAGGATGATTGAGTGTGTGCACGGCCACATTTTGTTCATTTTTGAACCGTGCAATCCTTCGACAAAAGGAAGAAAAACAGAGAGAAGAAACGGGAGAGGCGGTGACCGATTTAGTGCAAGGGAGAGTGAAGAGTGAGTTGAGAGAAGGACAGTGAGGCAAGGAGGTGCTGGTGATCGCGGTTTGGAGCTACAATCGTGCACGGAGGTCACACGGTGGACGGCTGGGATTTGACGAAAACAGAGAAGGCGGTGGACTGTGGTGGCTGCTGTGCCGTGTGGTGGATCGATTCGAGCCACTAGGAGACTCAGGAGACTACGGGGAGTCCAACCAGCACCGTGGTAAGCGGCGGTGCTCACGGCGGAGCCTGAATCGAAGGGTAAGTTCCTATCCCCTGTTTTCCCGTGGTTTTTAAATTCAAAAGTCGTGAAGGTGGGATGAGAATCGAGGGGATTGGTGAGTGCAGTGGTCTTCAGGGAGGTTCTAGGAGTGGTGTAGAACGGTCGCCGTGACGGGGGCGTACACGGCGGAGCTCAGTCGACGGAGAGTACCCTGTACTCTGTTTGGCCGTGAAGTTCAAATGCGAAGTCGTGGAGTTGGGCGTTGAGTCGAGGGATTAGGAGGTTAGGGTGAAGTTCAGGAAGGTCCTAGGCGTCGTTTAAGATGAACGCCGTGACGGGGGAGGACCTGGGCGGCCGGCGGTCAAAACAGGGGCTACGGGCCGTCTGTTTCGAGGCCGTGAACGGTGGGTTTCCAGCCGTGATTCTGCAAGGTTAGGACATGGTTAGGTTGCTTAGGATGGGACGAAGAGAATGGGATTGGATTGGACTGGAATGGTGGTCGGATTACAGAGAACCGGTCACGCTGGTTCAACTGTGTTGAACCGGGTGACTCGAGGAAGGAGATGCACTGTAGCAGGCGCGTGAGGCCCACGCGCAGCCACTTTGGGCGGCGCGTGGAGGCGCGTGGGGAGGAATCCGGCCAAGCTTCCAACATGAGTTTAGTCCTAATTGTTCTAAGGAATCCAATGGTATAGTTTTCGGGTTAACCGGACGGTGTTACGGAGTTGTTCGGGAATCCAGACGGTTACGGGTTTAGGATTAAAATATTATTTAATTCCCAAAAAATTGGGGAAATTAGGATTAGGATCCTTGATGTAGTTGTGACCCTATTTGGTGCATTTTGACAGGACGGGAGGCACCCGAGACGGTCGAGGAGCGCACGGAGCGCGACTGACTTGCTCAGATTTGTGAGTGGACTCTTTCCTACTTCCGAGCATGCCTAACTGTTTTTATCAATGTTTTATGATATTATGTGTGTTTTTATGTTTTCCATGATGGTTATGCGTGATTGAAATGTTTGCATGTTTTTCGAGACGTTTCTGGATTTTGCACGTTTTTCGAGGAAAAGCCGGTTTTCATATTTTGATGCCATATTTGAGAAATTCAACCTATAAACGTTTTCTAACGATGGTAAATGAGTTAAGAAACATGATTTGGGAATTTCCTATGGTTTTTGGTATGGACATGGATTTTCCGGATTTGGGTTCGGAATGTCAGTTCTGAACGCCGGAAGGGCTTCGAACTGGGGATTCCGAATTCGAGTTTGGTGATGGCTTTCGGAACGGTTTTACACTGAAATGGATTGGATTTGCTGGATCTGGATTTGGGTTTAAAGACCCAGATATTGTTTGACGGGGGACGGGCCCGGATTGAGTTTAAAGACTCGGGAGTTTAAAGACTCGGATATTTATGATATTACCCCCATAGGCCTATTGAGTTTAAAGACTCGGGAGTTTAAAGACTCGGATTTATATGGAGGCCTGGTTGAGTTTAAAGACTCGGATAGGTCCAGCAGGTTTGATCGGAAAAGATGGTTTAATGCTCGTGCTCTGGTTTCTTATGATGTTTTATAGTGTATCTGTTTCTTATGATGTTTTATAGTGTTTCTGTTTCTTATGATGTTTCATATTATGATTTTCTAATACTTCGTTGGGCATGCCTGTTTTCAAAGCGGAGGGAACAACTTCTTACTTTTCCTTAACTCTGATTTGACGAGAAACTGTTTTGAAACTGTTATTTATTCCAGTCCACTCACACCTTCTGTTTTTTTTTATAAATTCCCCTCCAGGTCGTGGTGATAGCGCTGGGGTGAACGTTGAGACAGATATCGAGGCCTAGAGCTTACGACGTTCTTCCGTTGCGGACTTAGAATTGTAGGACTTTTGTGCCCATTTTGTAGAACTATGCTCTGACTTACTGTTGTATATATTTACTCCTTCGTCTGATAGTTGTGCTTATAGTTGTATTAAGGTTATCTTTGGTCCTGTAAGTGTGATTGTCAGACGGGAGTAGGGTTCGTCCCGGGTACCGAGGTGATATTTGGGACGGGTCCTGACACTCTGTCCTGATGGACATATGATTGGTATCTGCGACTCAGTGGTGGTTGAGTCATGGACTGGATGGGATCCAGTGGAGGTTGTGTCGTGTTGGGATAAGTCTCAACCGATTTATGATGACAAGTGATGAACGGATAAAATGGTATGATTGAAACTTGAGGAATCTAGGGATGATGTTCCCTATGTCATAAGAATTGGTGGATTTGGGGAGTTGTTGTCAACTTCGAGATTGGTATGTTGGTATACTTCTTATATCCCCAGAGAGTACAAGGAAATTATTGAAATTGGAAAAGTCGGGGAAACCATTCGTGGTATTGAGGTGTGATTTTGTGATTGTGAATCACTTGGAACCTGAGGATTGAACCTGTAAAGGTTGAGATGTGAGACGAAGGCAGTTGGGTATGCACATCCAGGCGAGTTGTGGATATTCCGTTTGGAATCAGGGTGTGTGCGTACATGATTATTGGCGGACGTGAGGTCCGAGTAATGAATTGATTTTGGACACGTGGTGGTCCAAGTGAGGTAAGGACGTGGGCAGTCCAGTGGTTGGACTTGACATCTCATTGGGAGCATGTCTGTTTCCAACATGGTTGGAACTCCCGATTCGGGGAGAGTTGCGATTGGGAGATGAGAGGAGTGCTCATCTCCGCATCGGTGATTGGTATTCCGAAGTCATTGGGGTTGACTTCTTATTTCCTGCCGTGGCAGATGATGATTGTTGCTACCAGTATGTTGAGCGTGTATTGGTGGGTGGACCCATGTTTGGCTTGGGGTCATTGGACCCAAGAAGTTGTGTACGATTTTGGATTTGGTGGTGAAATGCGAGGTCATCTTTCCACCAAGGGAAATTTGGCGAATGATTCAATGAGGGTGTAAGACCCTACGATCAGCTTTCAGATGGATTGTTAGCTATGCGAGCATGTGTGGATCCTAGGTGGATCTTATTTGTGATGTTGTCGACTTCGGACGATGTGACGATCTAGGATCGTGATGTTACTTGTCGGGTGACGTAGCGATGGATCTGGATTGTGATCTTGATGATCCAGATGGGTGGAGAGTTTATCACTTTTACCTTGATTGTGTAAGTTGACGGGACTGAACTTCTTTTCGGAGTGAGTCCATATGGTTTGTGACTTGGTTGAGTAGGTTTCCGATGTGGTCGGATTTTGTCAACCTTTGACGTGTGGATATTGGGATTGGCTTCCCTATGAAGTCAATCGAGTGTTTTGGACAGGCAACCGATAGATTCGGTTATGTTACGTCTTGATGGACGTAAACGAGATTTTGGGTTTTGGAACCGAATTTCTGGGTGACGATTCAGGATTCGATTGCGAAGCTCGAAAATGGATTACCGGATTTGGGTGCGGAATGATTGTTCCAATGCTAGCTTACGGAATAATGATTTCGGATTCGGATTTGGAAATGGATTAAAAATATGATGTCTGGGTTCGGGTTCGGGATTTCTTACGAAATTGCGGATTCGGATTCGGAATTGGAACTAGATGATGGGTGGAGTTTGATTTGTCTCATGATGGTTTGGGCAAATGTACTCCATTATTGGAACGTGTTTGGCTACGACCTTGGTGGTTGTAGGCGGATTGATGGATTGATGTACGTACAAGGTACGTTGTACGAGGATTGATACTGGTTAGGCTGAGTGATGCCTAATGGCGGTACATGGGATGTACCAGTGGTGTGTGATTAAACGTGTTGGTAATCGGCTTGGTTCCGATATCATTTGTTTGGCTGTGTTGTGGACTGGACATTGGATACTGTGCGCTGTGCAGAGTGATTTTGTCGGGTTCAGTGATTGTATGAGCAGGTGCTCTTAGCCACGGTTGGCTAGTGGAACCCTAGTATTGTGATGTGTGATCACTGCTGGGCGGGTATTCCATGTGTTCCAGTTACACCACTTGATTGTGTAAGTTGACGGTATACATACACTCAGGATGAGTGAATTGGTGGTCTGAGTAACCACGAATAGCCTTGTGTGATGTTTTCACACCGTGATGTTTTCTGCGTCAGGGTTTGCTAACGGAGTCGGCAGTTGTGGATATTCAGATTAATATATATCGTAGGATTGGGCTTGCCCTGCGAATTGAGATCATGTGGTTGATCTTACGCCACATCGAGAATGATGTAGTACGTGGTGTTGTCACTGACTGGCGGATGGTTGGGGCTTTACTAGGGTGGTAAAGCTTAGCGGTGACAGTTTGACTGATGGTGTCAACATGGACTGACAAATGAGATTTGGTGACTCCCAATGGGAGCAAATGTAAAGGATATACTGGCAATGGAAGGGAACCATCTAGCTGAAGGAGTCAGCTTAATGGTTAAGCGATTTGATCGCAGATCAGGTGATTTTGTCCACTCGAGGTGGTCGAGTGTTGTTGTGGTGACGTATGACTGTGATAGGATGTCTAGGAACAGACGAGACTGGTGTTGTTCCAGTAAGTGGGTGTACAGGTGTACACAGATGTGAGGTCGAAATGTTTTCCACAAGGTGGTTGTGGAATAAGGTTGTTGGTAATTTCGGGGACGAAATTCTTTAAGGAGGGAAGGTTGTAATGACCCGTCCTGAATTTCGGGATTTAATAATATTTAATTGTGATTTACTAATCTGGGATTAGTTGGGCGATTTCGGACGAATTGTGCAAAATGACTGTTTTACCCCTAGGCGTGGGCAAAACGTTGACTTTTAATTCGGACGGTCAAATGGACTTTGACCAATGACCGTGACGTAGTTTGGGACATCACGAGTTCATAGACAGGTGGCACGTTCGATTCCGACGTCCGTGGTGAAAGTTATGATGTACGGAAGTGCAAGGGCATTTTCGTAATTTGGATGATATAAGGGGAAATGTTGACTTTTTGATCGGGAGGTCCGATGGCCGAGGACCAAGGACCGTTAGGATGGTCTCGATGCCCTGAGTTCGTAGACAGGAGGCACGCATCAATCGGAGTCCGTATGACCGAGTTACGGGTCAGGATGCGTGAGGGGCATTTTGGTAATTTACAGCACAAGGGCAGAATGGTAATTTCGCTGAGTGTTGAATGGTTACTGTAGCACCATGTTGGGAGAACATGGCCAGAGCACGGGTGGTTTGTTTGTGGGGAAAATTGCTGGCCTAAACTTTTGTTATGGATTGTTTATTGAGGTTAGTGCGATGCAAGGCTGTGTGGGACGGTGTTTGGCCATTAAACTATGGTTGCTGCACATGAAAATGGAAGAAAAACTGAGGACTACTCCCATACTTGATCAGGCATCCCCAGGCCGAAATTGTGTGGATTTTGCACGGGATGTAACCTTGGGGGATGAAAGAAACACTTTGGGATTGAGAGATAGGAAAATGGGAAGGTTTTGGTGGAGGAATGCTCAAAAACCCGAAACTGGTTTTTGAGTGTTCAAAATCGAACTTCGGTTTTTAGGCCAGCCCAAGCCCAATTGATGATGGATTGAGCTTTCTGGAACTTCAACGAGTCGAACCAGATCAAATGGGGCAAGCTTTGGGGCTCCTAGGGCCGTGGATGGACGAGGTGGACGACCGGAAAACTCAAGCTTGAGTCGTGGTGATTGAGGTAACGTCGTGTTCAATTAATCATGTGAATTGGTTCGTATTAATCCTTATAAGCTTCCTGTGAAGTTAATTTGACAATGGTTGAGGATTGGAGGAGTTTTGGTGATTGACCCGTTTTGGGTGATCACGGGTTGGTGGCACGATTATGGATTGGTTGAGTTTAATCGATGTCACAGAACTGAAATTCAATTGTTAATGATTGTTGTAGGATCAAGAACGGATTGAGTTGATGTCGAATTGGGTGTGATTGAACCGGATCCTATCGCGGGCTTTCCAACCCGTTTACCAGACAAACGGGTGAAGATGGTGACTGTAGCAGTCACTGTAGCAGACGCGTGGCTTTCACGCGCAGCCACTCACGGCGGCGCGTGAAGGCGCGTGGGCACGAATCTCGAGGTGAGATCAACATGACTTTTATCCTATACAATGCAACGAACATTTTGGGATTGGTTTCGTGTCGATCGGACACCGTCTCGACATTGTTAGGGATGTCCGAAGGTTTTAAATCCAGTTTAAAAATATTTAAAAATTTGGGAAAATTACGGGACTTTAATAGGATGTTAATGTGGAGGTTAGTGACCCTCTAATGTGATTTGGACAGGATTGGGAGTCCCGATGATAGTGGTGTGGCCCGGGAAGGCCTATGGCACGCGTATCGAGGCGCTCGGTTAAACGGTCTGTGAGTGGACATTGGTTTTATAAATTCGATGCATGCATAACTGTTTCATGATTGTTATAATTATGATTAAATGATTTACTTTCGATATCGCTGAATTTAAATGATTTCACGCATTTCGAGGCGATTTACGTGTTTGCACGTAAATCGAGATTTTTCTGGATTTGCACTGATTTCCAAAAAAGTGGTTGGATATGATTTCATGAAACGGTTACGGATTTGATAAAGTAAAATCGAGCCAGGGGCCTAGTTAACTTATGAAATCGGGCCAGGGGTCCAGTTGATTTATATATGTGATTTCAGGTCGGAGACCCTAAAATGGAATTGAATAAAGGTTTCCTGGTTCACATTTTATATACATATTCACATGCTAAAAACAAATAACGGATTGATGATATGGAAATTATGGTTATGGCACGTTTCACGGTATTTGGGCTTGAGACCCGTCTGATGAAATTTAAAGGATTGGTTTGGATTTTATCCATGTATATATATATGCTTTGCATGTGGATATCAATAAAATTTATTTGGTACTGCACTGTATAAATCCTTCCATATTATATTGTCTCCTCCGGATGAGGTACCCCGGAGAGGTCACGGACGTCTAGTACGTCCAGCGTCTATGACGCTAAGCATCGGGGATGCTGTACCCGAACGGGGTTCGGGGATTGAACTCGGAAATTGAGACCCGAGTGGCACGCGTAGCCTTATGATTGTGACCTTATTAGGCTTCAAGAACGTCAAACATCAGGTGATGTCGGGATTGGAGTGTATAGTGCAGCAGCTAAAATTATGGTTATGGTTTTATTAAAAGCCTTATGATTCGTATTATATGATATATGATTTTAAATGATGGTGCATGCATATGTTTTTACTGAGGGGCAAAAATGTCTTATAAATGTTTTAAACAGACTTGTTTATTTTCGTCCACTCACAGCTTTTGTTTTTAATGCCCTTCAGGTTGATTCCAGATGCGACTGCAACAGAGACTGGGACATCATACACCTCCTTCATCGATCCTTACGTACTCTGGAAGCCCGGTTGGGCAATGGCAACAGGTTATCCCTTGTCTGACACCTCTTGTCAGACGGGAGCATGACACATTCCCTGGTAATCCCGGGGGGATTGGGATGGGTCGTGTCAGTTTGGCTCACCCCCTCCACCCCGTGGACCACCGTGAGCCGCCGTCCCTATCATTCTCAATCTCTCACACTTCCTCACACAGACGTATGGGTGTAGTATGGTGATGGTGTGATGTGGTGTGTTTGTTTGTTCAAAGGGAAATGGAGAATGGAGGAAGAGGGTGCTCGGGTTGTTTGAAGAAGAAGATATGGTGAGGTTGATCAGAGAAGGTGAATTGGACGGTGGGGATGGGAAGGCAGGGAGAGATGGACGGTTGGATGATGAGAGATGAGGGATGAGTGGATTATAAAATAATTAAAGTATTAATATTTTAATATAAACCCACCAATCACATCTTAGATCCACAAATTGGGGGTTTGGGCCAATGGGATGAGTGACACTTGTCACTCATCCATTGGGCAGGAATTAAATATCTGGGCCCACCAGGATACAAAAGTAATTTGTCTCGAAATTCGTGCAATAGTTTCCTTGAACTTCCGTGAACCATAACTTCTTCGTCCGACGTCCGATTTCGGCGTGCTGCCTGTCTATGGATTTGTATCGACCCGATCTATGTAACGGTCCTCGGCCCTTGGCCATCGAACCTCCTGGGTCAAAACTCAACATTTTACCCATGACTAGGGGCAAAATGGTCATTTTACACCGTTCGTTCGATTTCCCTCAACTAATCATCGATTAACCTCACTAATCCTTGATTAGTCACTAATCTAATCCTGGAATTCGGAACGGGTCGTTACAGCCAATAATGTTATTCTTTTTGCAGATGCCACTCTAGAAACTAGATTAGCACTCCAACAGGTGTTTACCGTGTATGAGGAAGTTTTTAGTCAGAAGATTAATTATGCAAAGTTTACAATCTCTTTTAGTCTCGAAACTCCCTCAATATTATCTTCCCAAGTGATAGGGTCCCTCCATATTCAGGTGGTCGGGTGTTATGAAAAGTATCTGGGTCTTCCAACTGTGATGGGTAGAGGTAAGCACTCTTTTTCTTTTAGCTTGTTCTTCAGAAGGTAAAATGAAAGATTGAAGGGTGGAAATAACAGTTTCTGTCTAGTGCTCTGTCCCTACTAATGAGCGTGCCTAGGGACATGTCTGTGAGCGCGCCTAGGGACATGTCTTGGAATGTGCCCTGCGATAGCCTATGGCACAGTTTGGCGCATCTGGCACTAAATTCCAGCTATTAGTGATTTAGGCTATAAGTAATGTAGGTTCTCCTTCCCCAATCACGCCATGTACTTCATTTGGCACAGCTTGGTCACCACCTAAGCTATAGGGCATGTCCAATTTGATTATTTGTTTAATTGGGTAGGTTATGCTTAGGGTGATAAAGGAAAGGCTAAGTGTTTGGCTTCGATGTGGTTTAAGAATCACACAACAAGGTACGATAGGGCCTTTAGGAGGTTAAGCACACATAACTTACATCACTTCTTATGGCGAACATCAAATCAGTAGTATATATAATGTTAGTTCTTTAAAATTCAATGCAAAAGTAATATAATGAAATCAACAGTTAAGAACATACCCGATGAGTATTTAAGAGTAGAAACAATGCATATCGCTAAAACAGGATGTCAATAAGACTCAAATTCTCGCATGGTTGTCTCCACTAATTTATGAAGTTCACTCAAATTTAGTCATTCTACTCACTTAATTGCTTATGACATGGCATGTGAAGTAAATAGGATGCTATAAACTTAGAATGGCATAACACCTAGTCAAACAAAGCTATTGTCTTACATATGAACTACTATTAACAAGTCAAAGCCTACGGTCTAGCAATAGTAAAACTAATAAAAACCAAATCAAACAAATTAAAACAGACAAATGAAAATGCTAGAATTCTGGCTGTGAATACCCCCAAACTACTTGTTTCTATATGCAAAGTTTTTCATCTACATCCAAACCTAAATTCAACACTGTCCTAAATATTTGGGAAAGGAAAAGAAAAAAAATTAGAATTGAGGTTGCAGAAGGTAATATGCGTAGAAATACGAAAGTACGAAGGAATTCAAACCAAAGTTAGGTTGCCACTTAGAAGTTTTTTTTTAATGTCTCGTCAAAACGAGGCTAGCATCTATGCAGTAAAGTCCTCAAAGTAAGGTTTGAGGCAAGGCCCATTCATTTAGAACTGATCATGCCATTGTGGTGTTGAATCTCAACTGCACCATGAGGGAAATAACAATGACAATGAAAGATCCAGACCATCGAGATTGAAGCTTACCTAGAAAGAGTTTTAGCGGTGAATTGAATAAGAGAAATTTTTGTACAATTTAAAAATGCTTTTATGTGAATCTGCTTATCATGAAATGCCTAGGTTTTTTCCTTGTAGATGTGTGAACTTTCATTGGCATGAAATTTGTACCCCGCATATAAAATATCTCAACAACTAGAATAAGGTACAAAGGAATTTGATTCCTAGGGCCTATATTACCTTACTTTTGGCATTTTTCAAGTGAGGGAAAATTCGTGTGCATCTTTAAAAAGTGTAGGGGCCAAGAAGTGAAGCTAAGGAGTTATATAGATGCAAGGGCCAAGGAGTGAAACCAAGCCTTGACTCTGTCCTATAGGCTGAATGTAACGACCCGTCCCGGGAGTCGCGATTAGCGAAGTGATTAGTGATGGATTAGCTAAGTTAATCGGTGTTTCGTGGGTTACTTTTGGACTTCTGTAGCCGAATGACGATTTTGCCCCTGGAATGGGCAAAAAATTGACTTTTAGTTCGGACGGTCAATTGGGCATTGACCGATGACCTTGACGTAGTTCGGGACGTCACGAGTCCGTAGACAGGTGGCACGCCCGATTCCGACATCCGAGGAAAAAGTTATGACGTTCGGAAGGTTGATGGAACTTTCGTAAATTGGTTAAAAGAGGGGCATTTGTTGACTTTTTGTACGGCGGGGTTTCTTCACGCAAATCGATGACGGTTAGATAGGTCTCGACGTCCTGAGTACGTGTCACATGGAGGTTAGATGTCAGTCTGGCATTCGTGTCATGCGTAAGTCAGACGGGAGCAGGGTTTAGTCCCTAATCCTGGGGGATTAGGGATGGGCCCTGACAATTAGTATCAGAGCGAGGTTTTGTGTATTCTGCTTGCGGTTTGGTTCCCAGAGGCGTTGGTTCGTCGACTTGGGTGGTGTGATGATACTGTGGATGTGATGTCTCAACGCGGAACAGCCCGACAGCAACCTGGATACGATAGTGATCGTACGTTCGTTGTGGTTAGTTAACAGTGGTCGTTAGTGTCAGGATGTTCGTCGCTCGACACGCCGTACGAGGTGTGACGTACGTCGGCTTAGGGCCGGAACGGTTCGTGTGTTGGCACTGGTTTTGCGTGATGGATGGACCATAAGGTTCAGAGGTACACTAGCAGGATTAACCTGGATGGTAGCTAGTGAGCTACGGATGAGTAGGTTGGTCGGCCTGAGGGGCCTGAGAGTAGCTTAGTGAGATACGTAGGCCAAGGAGGCTGGTTAACGGTGGCCGGTTGGGCCAGATAGTGTGTGAATGTTGAGGGTTTGGAGAACCCGGACGACGGGAATGATTTGAGAAACCCCGTGGAATTACAGGATTGAAGTGAGAAGTACCTGAGGGAAACCGTGAGTTGGGGTTTGTGGTATTGTAGTCCTTGTGGTTTGGGCCGACTTACGGCCGGATTGGAGACGGTGCTGCTAGGTGCAACCGAGGTAGTGGTTTCCTGGTGGATGACTCTAGACGAGGGTTCGTACTCAGAGCGAGGTAGGGATGACCATGGGTAGGTCATGTATCAGGACGAACGGTTAGGATGCCATTGGTTAATCAGAGTAGAGCAGTGGAAGAGTGGTGGACCTAGGCTTCGTGTTGGATCGGGCTAGGTTGGTATGGACAGGTTGACCATCAGTGGGGTTAATTTCGTGGACTCATCCTGAAGTTTTAGAAATACCGAGGTTGGCATTTGGGTGATGCCGAGGCTCGTGCTTGGGATTGTCTAAGGTTCGTAAGTGTTGATTGTGATTCCGAGAGTTGGTGTCTTCGTCGGTGGTTGGAGTGGAACCTCGGGTAAGATGTGATGCGATCATCAAAAGGAGTGATGATTGATACACTTTTTGGATGTGCATATACAGTGATTAACCGACATGGGAGTGGTTTGGGTGCGGAAACGTGGTCGTGATCAGTAGAAGTTGAGGATCGCCTAAGGCTCGTGGAGTTGAGTTGGGAAACTCGTGGTGGAAATGCCTGGATTTGTAACCTCTCTTAACTTGTATTGTGTTCCGAGGTAGAGAAGTACTTGGTGACGCTAGTGTAGCGGGCGATAGGAGATGGCGTTAAGTGGGAGTAGAGTCGTTTTGATGGCATGGTTGAGGATTCCTACTGGCCAAAGGACCGAGAGTTTGGGAAGAACTTGAGTTGGCTTCCGGAAGTGTTGGTGGATGTACGTGAGGATGTATGCTATGAACTCTGTTTGGGGTATTCTAAAATACCTTTGTGACAGGACCCATCACAATCCCCCCGGGATTAACGTGGGATGACCCTGCTCCCGTCTGACACGGAGTGTCAGACAAGGGATATTTCCGACCTTTGCCCTCCCGGGATATCAGAGTACGCCAGGATCCGGAGGAGGTATGTGATATCTCGGTCTCTGCTACAGTCCACATCCAATGTCAACCTGAAGGGCAGTCAAAACATTAAAAGCTGTGAGTGGACAAAACAAGAGTTTATAAAAACATTTTAACGAGAAGACATTTGTACCCTTCACTAAAAAGTATGCATGCATTCGAAAACCATTTATCCAGAAAAACCATAATGAAATCAAGTACACGGGCCACTGCCCAAATCCATAAGGGACTCAACCTAAATCATAAAAAACTAACCATATGGGCCACTGCCCAAAACTTGTGTAAACGTACATCATACATCATATCATATATCCCATATAGCATACATCATATATACATATAATTCACACAACCAATCCTGTCACGGTTTCCAAAGCTACGTGCGTGCTACCCGGGGTCTCAAACCCAAGTCTTTCAGGTACCAAGTCAATGTCTGAAGACTACTGACCCGCCCTGAGGTTATAGTACAAGCCTTCCCGAGAGTAAGGAACCCAACTGGGGGGTGACTCCACTCAGTCGGTGCTCCGTGACTACTCTGGGGTCCACCCAGGCCAACGACCCTCCCCGAAGGAGATAGAACAAGTAAAGGAAGGTATATGAACATATATATATACATATAACATAAACATTCATGCTCGGTTCCCCTGAACCGTCATGATCCATAATATCCATTATATTCATATACATATAGACAACATCCTCCATGACCGGTTCCCATAAACCGTCATGTACCATAATAACATAACCAGGGTTCATGCCAGTTCCCATAAACCGTCATGTACCATAACGACCAACAAGGGTTCATGCCGGTTCCCATAAACCGTCATGAACCACGATACCATAACAAGGGTTCATGTCGGTTCCCATAAACCGTCATGAACCTGGAAATCCACTTAAGGTTCCCTGACCTGAAATTAAAACCGTAAAGTAACCTGGGTCTCGTGCTCGAACATAAGACATCAGTTGGGCACCGTGCCCGAAATCTAAGGTCATATGCCCGAGACAAAACCAAATGGGTCTCATACCCGAGTTTATCCTTTTAGAAATCCAAAACCAGTTCATTTAGACCAATAAAGAAATACAGACCCGTATAAGCACCGTATAAGGCTGAAACCTCGAAATATGTGCTTATACGTAACCACATACAAATGCACCCATGGAATCATCAAACATGTAATAAAACATATAATAAACATTTATGCATGCACCAATTTAGAAAACAAGGTCCACTCACAGACCGTCCGAGCTGCCGCCTCGATTTGCGTGCCATAGGCTCTCCTTAGCCGATCACCATCACCGGAACTCCGAAACCTATCCAAATTTTAATAGAAGGTTACTAACTACTTAATGAACCTCCCATTAAAGCCCCGTAAGTTTCCCGAACTTTTAACTATTTTTAAACCGACCCTAAACCTTCCGACACCCCGTAATCTATCGAAACGATGTCCGATTGACAGGAGACCAGTCCCAAAATCTTCGTTACATTGAATAGAAGATTTCCCGTGTTGAACACTTTCCTAAATTATGGTCCACGCGCCCTCACGCGTCCCTAGAAGGTCAAAAATACTGTTCATTATCTTCAACCTCCAGCTACTGTTCACTGTACTGTTCATCTCAGTTTTCTCCGGTTTTCGGACCGATTTTAGGTCCATTTCATCTCCTTTTAATCCTAATATCATCCTAATCCTATTTCCTATCATTTAGACATTAAAAACCGAAGGAAAAATACAAAAGCCATACCTCCTTGATCGGCCATGGTGGTTGCAGCTGCAACCTCCCTCCGTTGTGCTTCCCGGCCGTCCAAGCACTCAAAAACCATCCCATTCTTCCCTCTAGGTCCCCAGAAGCATAACCCAATCAATAGAATTAGCTAGAAACCTCAAAATCTCATTTTCCAATTTTTGAATAAACCTTACCTCACGGGTTGGCTTTCCCAGCCGCGGCCGCCGTCGTGGCCGCCGCCGTGGCTGGCCGTCCAGCCCCTCAGTCCTCCCTCACTCACTCACACGGTCACACTCAGCTAACACACTCAAAGGATGGATGATGGAGGTGTGGTGTTTGTGTGTTTGAAGAAGAATGAAGAATGAAGAACGAAGAACATGGAGGGGGGTTCGGGTTTTTTGAGGGAAAATGAAGAAAAATGAACAAAGATGAAGTGATGATGTTTGATCAGATGAGAGATGAGAGAAATAATAGATGGTGAGGATTTAAAGATTAATTTGAAATAGAAGGCTAGGATTGATTGTTAGAAGAGATTAATTATAAAATAATAAATATAATATTATTTAATTAACAAAGATCCACAATTTAGGGGATTGTCCAATGATATGAGTGACCATGGGACCCACTCAAAATATCTGGCCAATCAGAATTTGCCAACTCAGCCCCGCCTCGAAGTACGTGCATAGTGAAATCGAACTTCCGTGACTTATAACTCTCCCGTTCGAAGTTCGATTTCAGCGTGCCGCCTGTCTATGGATTCGTATTGTCCCGATCTACGTAAGAGTCCTTGGCCATCGGACCTCTCGGTCAAAAAGTCAACATTTGACCCCTTTGAACCAAAATTACCAAAATGCCCCTAAACTTCTGAACGTCATAACTTCCTCCTCGAACGTCGAAATTGAACGTGCCACCTGTCTATGAACTCGTGACGTCACGAACTACGTCACGGTCATCGTTCAAAGTCCATTTGACCACCCAAAAAAGTCAACGTTTTGCCCACACCTAGGGGCAAAACGGTCATTTCGCATCGTTCGTCCGATTTCGCTCAACTAATCATGGATTAGCCTCACTAATCGTGATTAGTCACTAATCTAATCTAGGAATTTGGGATGGGTCGTTACATTTGTTTCTTTACGTTAGTAGTGTTTGCCTTGCGTACACCCTGAAGTTCTAGTTGGTAGTTTTGGGCGACGGTACGTTCGACTAGAGAGAGTGTCAGAGGTGTCGAAACTGGTAGTAGGAGTGTTGTGGCGTACTTGGGCTTGATCGCAGGTGAGTTGGTACTTTTAAACAAGTTGAGATGACTACCGGGTAGGAGACACAAGTGTGGGGTACGAGAAGTGGAATTTCGGGACAAAATTATTTTAAGGAGGGTAGACTGTAACGACCCGTCCCGGGAGTTGCGATTAGCGAAGTGATTAGTGATGGATTAGCTAAGTTAATCGGTGTTTCGAGGGTTACTTTTGGACTTTTGTAGCCGAATGACGATTTTGCCCCTAGAATGGGCAAAAAGTTGACTTTTAGTTCGGACGGTCAATTGGGCATTGACCGATGACCGTGACGTAGTTCGGGGCGTCACGAGTCCGTAGACAGGTGGTACGCCCGATTCCGACATCCGAGGAAAAAGTTATGACGTTTGGAAGGTTGAGGGCACTTTCGTAAATTGGTTAAAAGAGGGGTATTTGTTGACTTTTTGTACGGCGGGATTTCTTCACGTAAACCGGTGACGGTTAGATAGGTCTCGACGTCTTGAGTACAACGACAGGCGTCATGCCTTGATCGGACTTCGGACGAGTGAATTACGGGTCTAGTTAAGTGAAGGGTAAAATGGTAATTTGGATTTTTAGGGGGCAAATTGGTCTTTGGCAGTTTGAATCATGTGAGCAATCCTGTGAGGACACCTGGCCTGGATGGATTGGATATTTTCACCAGACTTGAGGAGATGAGTACACGTGGCTTACCTCTGGTTGGTTCTAGCAAAATCGATATTGTGTGATCGTCTTTAAGAGAAAACAGAGACGGTGAGGAACTAGGGATGATCTTGAACCCAAATTGTCCTAAAAATGATCCCCTGACCTAGGAATGGTGAACCAGAGAGGGAAAGGGAGTTGAGACAGTCACCGTGCTGCGATTATCGTGAACCGCCGTGGACGGAAGTTCTCAGGCCGTGAAAAACAGGGGCTCTGTGGCTGTGAGATCCATGTTCTCCAATTTCCATCAATCTCAGTGGTGGCCTTTGCTGTGTGAACAGAAGATGGAAAAGGAAGCTTGGAGAGTTGCCTAGGGGCCACGGCGAGGCACGACGGTGGAGGTAAGGCAGAGTTCTCAAGAAGTTACAGTCGAGGTCTAAAAATGGTGACTTGAGAATTTGTGTTTGTTTTTCAGTTTTGACGATTGGATATTGTCTCTGGAGGTTTCAGAAATTGTTTGGAGTCAAAACCATGGCCAACGGTGGCCGGGAAACTGGACACAGAAGGACGGGACAATGTTCAATTATCTTTGTTTTGGGAGGTATAATTTCAGCCTTCAACTCGAATTATGAATATGTAGTTTGATTAGAAATCTCGAGACAAAACTATAGGGATTTAGAGGAGTGCAAACGGACCCAAATTAAGGATATTATAGCAGTAAACTGTGACCGTCGGTTCAAGTGAACCGGCTGGCTGTTGGACTGAACCGGACCCGGTTCCCGTGAGGAAGAAGATGAATAGGAACCGACGCGTGGCTCCCACGCGTAGCCACTTTGGGCGGTGCATGTGGGCGCTTGGCACGGATTTCGAGGAAGGTTCCAACACGACTTTTAAAGTATTCGATGTAACGAAAATTTTGGCGCTGGTTTCGAGTCAATCAGACATTGGCTTGATATGTTTCGGGTTGTCCGAAGGTTTTAGGGCTCGGTTAAAAATAGTTAAAAATACGAGAAAATTATGGGACTTGAGTAGGACTTTTGTGAAGTAGTTAGTGACCTCGTTATGGGTTTTGGACAAGTTCAGGAAAGCCGAGGATAGCGAACTGACCGGGAACGGCGTAAGTGCGCGCGTATCGAGGCAACGTCGGAATGGTCTGTGAGTGGACTTTGTTTTCTAACTCTTAATGCATGCATATATGTTTTTATATGTGATTCTATGATTTGATCTATGATCTTGATGGTTTACAATTTTGCACGTTTTTCGAGGAAATTACGGAATTTCACATTTTACGAGGTTTCGATGAATATTGTGATTTGAAATACGATTTGATTTCAATGAAAGAAAAAGGATTTTGGAAAGTAATTTCGGGCTTAGAGTCCCAGTTCAAAAAGTGGTTTTGAGAAACGTGATTTCGGGTTTTGGAATCGGATTTCCGGATGACGATTCGGAATTCGGTTTGGAACTTGAAATGGATTTTCAGATTTGGGTTCGGAATGATTATTCTGGATGCTAGCTTACGGGATGATGGTTGCGGACTCGGATCTGGAAAGGAGATGGATATGAGTTCTGGGTTTGGATTCTGGATCCTGATGAGATTGCGGATTCGGATTCGGAAATGGAAAAAGGTTTTCAAATGGTTTTGGATTGGATTTGCTGGATCTGGTTATTGGGTTTAAAGACCCGGATTATGTTTGACGGGGGACGGGCCCGGATTGAGTTTAAAGACTCGGGAGTTTAAAGATTCGGATATTGATATTTTCTCCCGTAGGCCTATTGAGTTTAAAGACTCGGGAGTTTAAAGACTCAGATTATATTGAGGCCTGAATTGAGTTTAAAGACTCGGATAGATCCAGAAGGTTCGATGGATGGAAACGTGGTTCAATATGTTTTGGTTTTCTCTGTGATGGATGATGACAGTTTTCAAGGATGGTTTTTGTTGGTTATAATGGTTTTCGATGGTTTTGGGCTGAGGCCCGGGAATTGGAAAAAGAAACTACTTGGTTTTCTTACATGATTTTATGACATGAATTGGATATGCATGCATTGGTTTTTGCGTGGAGGGTAAAAATGTACTTATGTTTTATAGAACCGTTTTTTAACGTATATTTTATTTTTGTCCACTCACAGTCTTTTTGTGTTTTCGATACCCTCTAGGTTGTTGCGGCACGGGCTGTTAGTCGAGAGAGACGGGGACATCACACCTGCGATCCACAGTAGTTCGATACACTCTAGGAAGTCCGGTTACCTTTTCGGATGGCTGGATTCGAGAATCCCTAGTCCGACTTACGTGTCACATGGAGGTTAGACGTCAGTCTGGCATTCGTGTTGTAACGACCCGTCCCAAATTCCATGATTAGATTAGTGACGAATCACGATTAGTGAGGCTAATCCGTGATTAGTAGAGCGAAATCGGACGAACGATGCGAAATGACCGTTTTGCCCCTGGTGGTGGAAAAACGTTGACTTTTCATTCGGGCGGTCAAATGGACTTTGACCGATGACCGTGACGTAGTTCGTGACGTCACGAGTTCATAGACAGGTGGCACGTTCAATTCCGACATTCGAGGAGGAAGTTATGACGTTCGAAAGTTTATGGGCATTTTGGTAATTTGGGTGAATAGGAGGTCAAAAGTTGACTTTTTGACCAGGAGGTCCGATGGCCGAGGGCCGAAGACCATTACATAGATAAGGACGATACGAATCCGTAGACAGGCGGCACGTCGAATTCGGACGTTCGACGGCGAAGTTACGGTTCACGGAAGTTCCCGATTACTATTCACAATTACACGTTTTACGAGGACCGTTTGTCTTTAGTAGGGCCAGTTACTTTTCAGCAACCAATGGATGAGTGACAAGTGTCACCCATCCACTGGCCAACCTCACACACTCATGCACCAAACCATTCACCCGTGCATCCATTTTTCCATTTTTTCCTCCAACCCTTTAACCCGATCTCAGGAGACCCCAAACCCATTACAATCTTCAACCCTTAATCCCAAATTCTCCTGGAGAGACTAGAGAGTGATGAGATGATGGTGGAGGACGGTGGCCGGCCAAGTGACGCCACCGTGCACGGCCGAAGCCACGAACCCGTGCGGGTGCACGGTAAGGCCCAAATTCCCTTTTTAATTGATTTTGGTGTTATGGTTGCTTTTGGACGATTAGGATGAGTTAGTTAGGTTGCTAGGATGATTTTAGGACGGTTTGGAGGGTGCTTCACGGCGGAGGAAGCCATGAGGGTGGTCGGGAAAAACAGGGTCGTGAGACCCTTTAATTTTGGTTAGGATTTAGGAGGTTTTGGTTAGTTGTGTTGATTGGGATAGATTGGAAATGAGAAAATAGGATTTATTGAAATGGGACAAAACGGACGAAAAATGAAGAGTGTGGGGGCCTGGACCGGTCACGCCAGTCCAGTTAGACCGGAATTGCAGAGAAAACCGGATCGGCCCGGTCGGACCGGTTCGATCGCTGGAGACGACGGGCACTGTAGCGGCGCGTGAGGCCCACACGCAGGAATCTTCCAGTGGCGCGTGTGGGCGCGTGCTAGGGTTTTGGGGATGTGTTCAACATACGAAATCATCTATTCGATGTAACGAACATTTTGGGACTGGTTTCGAGTCGATCGGACACCGTCTCGATATGTTTCGGGGCATCAGAAGGTTTAGGTTCGAGATTAAAAATAGTTAAAAATACGAGAAAATTACGGGGCTTTAGTGAGGGGTTATATAAGTAGTTAGTAACCCTCTAAATTAATTTGGACAGGTTTGGAAGTCCCGGTGACAGTGATCGGCTCGGGGAGCCATATGGCACGCGTATCGAGGTGCGGCTTCGGATGGTCTGTGAGTGGACCTTGTTTTCTAAATTGGTGCATGCATAAATGTTTCTTATATGTTTTGAATACTTGTTTGTGATGCCATGAGTGCATTTGGATGTGCGGTTACGTATAGGCACGTATTTCGAGGTTTCGGCCCTATACGGTGCCTATACGGGGCTGTATGTCTTTATTGGTCTAAATGAAATGGTTTTGGATTTCCAAATGGATTATGAATATGATTTTATGATGTTGATTTGGATGATTGTGAATTATATGGTTTCACGCATTACGAGGCGATTTACGTGCGTGCACGTAAATCGAGGTTTTCCGGTTTTACTCTAATTTTCCGTACTTGTGGTTTTGGATATGATTTAATGAAATGGTTTTGGAATTGAAAAGGTAAACTCGGGTTCAAAACCCATTTGATTTACGAAATCGGGCACGAGGCCCTGTTGGTTTACGAATCGGACTTGAGGTCCAGTTTGTATGTGGTTTCGGGCTTAGGGCCCAACTATGTGTTACAAATGGTTTTTATGGTTCATGACGGTTTATGGGGACCGGCATGAACCCTTGAAATGGATTTACGGGTCATGACGGTTTATGGGAACCGGCATGAACCCTTGAAAAGGATTTTATGGTTCATGACGGCTTATGGGGGCCGGGCATGAATCCTTGAAAGATTTAAAGAATGATTTCAAACGGTTTTTCATATTCCATCCTTTATATATGATTGTCTCTTCCGGGGAGGGTCGTTGGCCTGGGTGTACCCCGGAGTAGTCACGGAGCACTGACTGAGTGGAGTCGCCCCCCAGTTGGGTTCCTTACTCTCAGGATGGGCATGGTTCGTTACCTTCAGGGAGGGTCATTGATCTACGGACATTGACCTGGGTGGACCCTGGAGAGACTTGGGTTTGAGACCCCGGTTAGCACACGTGTAGCTTTATTTTACCGTGACAGGTTCTGGATATGAATAGATTGGATAAACATGGTTTCAATTGGTTTGGGAAAACTGTGTTTTATGATGATAAATGGATTTGGGCTGAGATCCCACATATGTTTACTATGTTCTGGTTTTCTGTAAATTGGTTTTGGGCAGGAGCCCGTGTGACTTGTATTTACAGAATTTGGGACTGAGACCCTAATTGTGGATGTTTTAACATATATTATTGGATAAATGGTTTTACTATGCATGCATGCTTTTTAGTGGAGGGTATAAATGTCTTTGATGGAAATGTTTTTATAAATTCTTTATTTTTGTCCACTCACAGTCTTTCTGTTTTAATACCCTTCAGGTTGACAGCGGATGTGGACTGTAGCAGAGATCGAGATATCACATGCCTCCTCCGGATCCTGGCGTACTCTGATAGCCCGGGAGGGCAAAGGTCGGAAATATCCCTTGTCTGACACTTCGTGTCAGACGGGAGCAGGGTCATCCCGCACTAATCCCGGGGGGATTGGGATGGGTCCTGTCACGTGTCATGCGTAAGTCAGACAGGAGCAAGGTTTAGTCCCTAATCCTGGGGGATTAGGGGTGTGCCCTGACACTGAAGTGGAATAGTCTCAGCCTGATTTCTGCCTCAATCATGCCATTTATCATCAATATTGATGACCCATGTACAGATCTTTCTACAGTGTCGTGCGATAACATAAACAAATAATACCTTGAAGATATACAACAAAACTAAGTTTAACAATCGAGCTACATGGACACCATTGAGGGACAAGTTCCGACAACAGCACAAAAAACTTGTTCGTTATAATTAAGAATACAATATATATACGAACTCTATTTCTAGCTGTTATAATCCTTGTAAGTGAACAAATAGATAAAGATAGTATAGTAGCAAAGCAAAAGTCGATCTTTCGAGAACTTGTTCAACGTTAAACCACTAGACATACATAGTTGATTACCATGAAACGTTTAAGCACGTTATGAAGATTAATGGGCTTAGGCCATACTAGACCATACTTGGCTTATCCATTGAGTGTTATTTTTTCAGTTTATGCATACTTCAAGTGAAAATCATATGAATGGAGTTATTCAGATTCTACAATACTTGAAGTCCTCACCAGGTAGCATTGTAGGATATATTGATCGATGTTGATTGGGTTGGAGATATTGGTGACATGCATTCGACATATGTCTATTACACTTTTGTGGGTGGTAATTTGGTAACATGGCCAAGTATCAAAACAAACTGTTGTAGCTTCATCAAGTGTGAGATCTGAGTATCAAGGAATGTCGAAAGGAATATGTGAGTTGTTGTGGTTGAGGAACTTGATGAGTGAATTGGGTTTCCCTACTGAAGCAAAAATGAGATTGTATTGTGATAATAAGGCTGCTCATGATAGTGTTGATAATCAAGTGTAGCATGATATGACTAAACATGTGGAGGTTGATAGACACTTCATAATTCATAAAAGAGAAGTTAGAGAAGAAAATCATTGAAGTCTCTGAGATTAAATCTAAAGAACAATTGACAGGTGTGTTAACCAAGGCAATATCTATTCTAACATTTCATAGCTACATTAACAAGTTGGGCGTGAACGATATCTATGCACCAACTTGAGGGGGAGTGTGAAATCCAACTATATGTTTGATGGGTAATGTTACAGGTACCATCTTAAATCCTTCATTTGGTATCTCACCATATGTGGCATCTGTCATGGCGTTACATGCCATCATCCTCAATTTCATAGCTCAAACTAAAAATTAAATAAAAATAAAAATAAAAATAAATTAAATTAAAATACAAGATCATAAACCCTAAAAATTCAATTGTTTTCTCCAACCTCTATTTCTTGCTCCCCCAACAAAGCATCAGGTTCCTTACAAAGTTTTCGTTATCATGGAAACTCCTTTTTGCCTTGGTACTTTCAAATTTCTTGCAACTAGTCTATATAACTTGGTGCCACTTTTGAACTATGCATCTTACCACTTAATCACAAAATTCTAATCTTCAACGTGGTTTCTGATAAAAAGTAAAAACAAGACTGCTGCAAAATGCGTTGCTGTGACATAGAGATAAAATGAGAGATCAGTTGCATTTTTAGAATTTATAATTTTGTATTTTAATTTAACTTATTTTTATTTTTATTTTTATCTTTAATTTGAGATGGAAAACTGAGTAAGATGACATTGAACACCATGTCAGTTGAAATTTGAAGTTTTAGAATTTCAATTCGACTTCTTTTTTCGACAAATGAAATAGTTCGAAAGTTTAAGATTTGAATTTGACGTATTTCTTAAGCCACTGATTTTCGCACAAATTCAGATTGTAGTAATATTTTTGTCAGTTTTTTCCGAAAAGATTATATATGTAAATCCTCGTTTTCCGGTAAAAAAAAAAAGGAAATAAAAAATATTTCTGAAAATGGTAGGAATAATTAAGGTAGATGGCGCGTGGAAAGATGGTGAAGAGAAGAATGTCTTGATGCTTTGGCCTCTACAAATTACAGTCTTTTCTCGTTCACTGAAAGTTGCCACTGTTGGGCGACACAGGTACCCCCCTTCTTACTCTTATCAATATTTTCTTCCTCATCTTATTATATTCAACAATTTTATGTTTCATTTTTGCTCATTTCTTTCTTCTCTGAAACTCTTACTTCTCGTTTCTCTCTCGAATCCCTCTGCCCTTTGATCCATGTCTTTCTTCCCCAAGCCCTGTGTGTGTCGTGGTGAGTGGGTTTGGTGCTTGGATTTGATGCTCTCTGCTCGTTAAAAGACCCATTTTCAAGGTATTTGTGTTGAAGGCTCAGCAATAGCATTCTGCGGATTCGTTTATAGTTCAGGTTTGGGGATTTGGAATTTAGGGTTTTGTTTATTGTCAATTAGTTGCATTGTTGTTACATCGAGATTTTGCTTTCTTTGTGCAAGAATTGGCATCTTTAGCTATTTGGTGCTGACTTTACCTTATTCTGGTGAAAGATTGAAGATTCTTTCAAGATACTCGGGTTTGGGTTTCTGAAATTTAGAAGTTTTCTTGCAATCAATGTGTCTTTAGTAAGTTGGTGAATTGGTGGATTTATACATTGGTCCTTGATGGCTTATATTTATGTTGAGTGGGTTGAATTCTGGGTTTTGGCTTGACTATATTTATTTATTAGCCATAAAGTTTTTTGTATGGTGGGTTGAGTATGGTAATGAATCATCATGGGCATGGAGGATGAGGATTTTATTGTAAAAATGCAAGATTTTTGAGGCTGTGAACATTGGTTCTATAGAAGGGACTTGTTGGTGGTGGTGGTTTGGGGGCCTAATGGGTTGCATTTATTGCAAGCCCTCTGCTATTGAGGATAGCAAGGACAGCCCCAGAGAGAGATTGTCAACGAAGGCGGCATCAGACTTGCCGACGATGAGGGTTGTTTCCACAAGAAGGGAGGAAACTTATCGAGCAAAAGATCGATATGATAGCAATGATGGGAAAGCAATGCTAATTGATAAGAAAATGAATGGCTCTGTTCGATCCCATGGTGTGAATTTTGAGAGGAAGAGGGAGAAGATGGAGTATGTTGTGGCTCAACATCCTGGCATGGTTAGCATTCCGAAAGCTATAGAAGGGGAACAGGTTGCTGCAGGATGGCCATCCTGGCTAGCTGCAGTGGCCGGAGAGGCCATCAATGGATGGGTACCACGTCGGGCCGATTCATTTGAGAAGCTGGATAAAGTATGCTTCCTTTCTTGTTTAGTTCTCAAGATACCTTTTATGGTGCTACACAGATCTTCATTCTTTCCTTATATTTTTTGGTCATTATTCCATTGACATTGTGTTGTCTTGTTCTTGAGTAGTGGAATTGAATTCCTTATTTTCTATTTTGGGAACAAGTGAATTGCTTGTGTTTCAACCTCCTTAACTAGTAATGGCTGATATGTTTATGAAAAGGCACTTGGAATTCATGATGGTGCAGAATTCACTCTTTTATTTCCTGTACAGTCTTTTCTCTGTTATACTTTAAAACCTTTAACGAGTACAAGCTAATTGCCCTAAGGGTATGTTATACGCTGAGGCTTGAATCATTTCCTATAAAAGATGCAGAGAATCCAAAAATAGTAATGAGAGCTGCCATCTGTTCATCTAGGACTGGCATTGTATGGTTAAGAAATTCGTAATCTTTCTGAAGTGAGTTGTTTTAAAGTATCTTCTTCCTTCCAATTTATCATGATGCATAAAATTCGTTATTTGAATTGTCTCCTGATTCTTAGAACATTGTAATTGGCAGGGAAGATGATACTTTAAAACCAAGAAAATTTAAATAACAAATTTTTTTGGTAATCGTCGGCCCTCTGACACAGCTGGTATCTGTCTTTTGCTGGTTGGGTACCCTGCTTATCTAACTTTCTGATTTTCACAACTTTTAACCCTGATAAAAGCAATAGATTTATGTTATTCCATAAAGGCTAGTTTTTTTCCCTCAAAAAAAAAAAAAGAAAAAAGAAAAGAAAAGAAAGGCTAGTGTTTTAATTCTTTTTCTTTAGCTATCCTATTTAGATTGCATACACATATTGGTTGGTTTTGTTGTTTCCTAACATGTATTTTATGTAGATTGGTCAGGGAACTTATAGCAATGTTTACAGAGCTCGTGATCTCGATCAAAAGAAAATCGTTGCTTTGAAGAAAGTGAGGTTTGATAACCTGGAACCTGAGAGTGTTCGATTTATGGCAAGGGAAATTCACATTTTACGGAGGCTTGATCATCCCAATGTAATAAAGCTAGAAGGTCTAGTTACTTCAAGGATGTCTTGCAGCTTGTACCTTGTTTTTGAGTACATGGAGCATGACTTGGCTGGGCTTGCTTCACATCCTGGTCTGAAGTTTACAGAAGCACAGGTACTTAGGGGTACTTTTTCTTGTTAAACCAAAAATGGCAAGTCACTTCGTTTTTTTTCTTAATTTGCTCCTCCTGTGAGCTATGTTTCATCTTCAGCATCTCCATTGATTCTACTGGTCTATTTTTTTTTTTTAATAGCTCTTGTGTGGTTGTGTGAATACTGTCTCTTAATCTCAATTCATATATATATATATATATATATATATATATATATACACACACACATATATTCTCACAGAACTTCTGTTATACTTGTATCAAAATAGATAAGTCGGATTGTGTCAAAAGATTTCATTGACTTATTGGCAGGTTAAATGTTACATGCAACAACTATTCTGTGGACTTGACCATTGTCACAGTCGTGGTGTTCTGCATCGTGACATTAAAGGTTCCAACCTTTTAATCGACAACAATGGCATGTTGAAGATTGCGGATTTTGGTCTGGCGAGTATTTTTTATCCCCGTCAAAATCAGCCTCTAACAAGTCGGGTTGTAACGCTTTGGTATCGGCCACCTGAGCTTTTACTTGGTGCTACTTACTATGGGACTGCTGTCGATTTATGGAGTACAGGTTGCATACTTGCTGAACTGTATTCCGGAAAGCCTATTATGCCTGGAAGAACTGAGGTATTTATAGTTGTTTACTCCTGGGCATGTAGAGTTGAGGCTCTTCACTAATTGTTATCTTTCAGTATCACGGTGGCACAAATGCATACGTGCATGCTACACAATGTACATGCATATGTTTACTCAGCATGGTTTGCAGCATTTAAATTTCCGAGAAGTTTCTTAGTCTACCTAAGTTAAAAATCCAAAAAATTATTTGGACGCTGCTAATTATCATTAGATAATTTGAATTCTCCAGTATAGTTCCGAACCCACAGATTTATATCCATATTAATAAGTCTCGAATCCCTGATTTCTAGGACACTTGTCATATATAGCTTGAATAATAACCTGCTCCAGATGTTGAGGAAGAGACATAAATGCAACTTTGATGGCTTAAAGGCTCCTCTACGATCTTTTGACTGGCATCTAATTAAGTTTGTTTATTGTCTAGTCCTCACCTGGGCGAATGCAGGAGTAGTTGACATGGTTATTGCATATTTCATGTTTTCGGGTTGAATTGAATACTTTCTAGCTGGTGGAAGAATAATGGGGAAATGAAATATTTGCTACTATTCGGGGCAATTCATCATTATAAAACTTGATATCTTCATTAAAGTATGCCATAGCTTTGTTTTCTATCTTTATTCCTGACCTTTGTGTGATTTTAACAACAGAACCCTAGCGGTGGCATCTACCATGTCCTTCTAGTGGCTTTCTGAATAATTTATTTGCTTTTAGAATTTGATATGGACTATGAAGTAATGGGGGATTATAGTATTTGGTATTGTTCGTCATCTCTTTCCAAAATGGCCTGTTATTGGATGTGAGATGGTTCGTAGGAGGGGGGATTTTAAGCATCTTCATTGGGTTGTGAATCCTCTTATTATTATGATGTTCCTTTCTACCTTTTCTACCGAGAATATTTTATGCTTTCTTAGATGCAGGTATTGTGGTAACTGAGTAAAGCATGCTGAATGATTGGATTTTCTGGATGTTTTCCTTGTAGGTGGAGCAGTTGCATAAGATTTTCAAGCTTTGTGGCTCACCTTCTGAAGATTATTGGAAAAAATCAAAGTTGCCTCATGCAACCATATTTAAGCCCCAACAACCTTATAGACGCTGTGTTGCAGAAACATTTGAGGACTTTCCTGCTCCAGCTTTAGTACTTATGGAGATCCTTCTTTCCATAGACCCTGCAGATCGAGGATCTGCAGCTTCTGCTCTCAAGAGCGAGGTTTGGATCTTAAATTAATTCATATATGATGCCTTTCTAATGATATTCTTTTTGCTGCAGAGTTTGAATTATCTTGATATTTCCTTTGGCACTTCTAGATCTCTATGTGTGTGCCTATCCATGATTATGAGTACAGTAAATCCTGTTTTGTGCTTTCAATCTGTTGCCTCGCCTGTGGTTCCTTGAAAGTACATGTGTCTATATTTTGGTCTTTTTTATTTAGTTCATTCATTAAGGTCTCTTTTTTCTGCCATTTAGTGATAGCTACTTATTAGCTCTGCTTATCATATTAACTTATTAAGTGAACCATACAGATTGCAGCAAGTTCCTTTTTGTTTCCTATTCTTAACTCTAATATTAAAATAGTCACAGCCTTACAGGGTACCATTCTTTCATTTCTCATTAGCACTTGATACTCTCTTCTATGTCATGTTAGTAACTACATATCTTTTATAGTTATCTATTCTAGGTAGGAGCATATGTTGAAAAGTTACAACCGTAAATTTTCTTTGGTGTTTTCTCTTGTGTTATCATTTTTTCCTTCTGTTTTCACAGTTTTTTACGACAAAACCTCTTCCTTGTGACCCATCAAGCTTGCCAAAGTATCCTCCAAGCAAAGAGTTTGATGCTAAAGTACGGGGTGAGGAAGCTAGAAGGTGAATATTGTTACATAGATTCATATCTGACACTTTGCTACAAGTTGAATAATATTCTTTTTAAATTTAGTTACAAGGCCCTGCACCAAGCACTATTTTAAACTAATTATTATATGTGACATGAATTCTAATGGTTCGGTCCCTGAGAAAAAACGTAGAAAAAGCTAATGATTCATGCACCGTGAGGCCTTCAAAGGAGGATTGGCACACTTGATGCATGGTTCGTGAGGGTGAAGTTGTATTTCTGTGGTTTCACCAGAGAGCTTTTGGAGTTGTTGGGTTCATGTCATCAACTCAGGGAAATTATTGAAACTGAATGGTCTATGTGTTTAGGAACACATCAGAAATGGTTAGGCGTGGTAATTAATCAGTGGAATCGGGAGTCTGGACTCGAGAGTTTGCCTAAAGCAACTAATTAGTTTGCTTTTCTATTTTTGGTTAGTAAGGCTGTAGCTTACAATATTAAGAGTCCACATTCGTGGGATTAGGTTATGCCTTCCTAGAATTTGTGCTCATGAACTGATGGTTGTGGGTTGAATTCTGCCAACTTGGTTTTACAGCTTTAGTTTGTGCTGTGAACCTGGGGTCCATTTGTAGAGCTGAGATTTGGATTTGACAAAAGGCTAAATTGAAAATTTAGACTACTATAATTCATGTTTGCTAGTTTGAATAAGAATAAATTGAATGTAGGTCAATGGATTTCAAATGACTTTGTGCATATATTTATTTCAAATCCCTTTCAAAAGTGCTACAACTAGTTGTTTCAAATAAATTGAATCTAGGTCACGGTTGGTGGATGCTATTGGATTGGATTGGAATGGATAACCCATCTGATCAATGTATTATGAATATAAAAATGGATTTTGTCTTGATTTTAAGAGGATTAGATGGGATTAGACATAGAAGGACTTCTCTTCTAATCGTAATATTTTCAGGGGGATTTGATGCGGAATGGTCAAGGAAAATTTAGTCTTCAGGGTTTTAGTATTTTCTGTTTTATGTTTTAATAAGGAATAGACATGTTTCCATGTTCTATTAGGATTAGTTTATTTGTTTTCTGTTTTAATTAGGAGTAGGCATGTTCCCATGTTCTACTAGGATTAGGATATTCTTTTTAATTTCAGTTTGATTAGGGTTTCTAGTTGTTTAATTTCCTACAAATACCCCATTGTAATTCAATGGAAGGGAGATGAGTTTATGAATAAGGTTTGAGAATATTTTCCTGCGAAAGGATTATTTTGGGTGCGAAGCCCCTGGAGCGATTCCAGATTATTTTGGTGTGAAGCCAATTTCGGGTGTGAAGCCCCTGGAGTGATTCCAGACCTATCTTTTAAGTTTTATGTTTGTTTTCTTAAAGTTTGCTTCCGCTAGTTTGTTAAATCGTAGGCTTCAGATCTGTCCTGCATCAGGATTGGATTGGATTCGTTTTCTTCTATATCTATTTCCCTCTAATTCCCTTACAATGAAACAAATCCATTTTTACCTTCAAAGATATATTGAATTTGATAAGTTTTCTAGTCCAATCCCCTCCACCAAACAAGCCTTTAAATCTTTACTTAAACAAATGGAGCCTTAGTAATCTTTGTCCTATTATTATTGTTTTATTTTCTTCTACTTGATTGACCAAAAAATAAAACCCTGTGTCTCTTACCACTGCTAGTGAGGGTGGTGTATGTCATAATAATCTTTTCCCACACACTAATAGACAAGGAGCAGCAGGCAAGGCCCAAAGGCTTGACCATGAAAGGAAGGGAGCAAGAGAGTCTCGAGCCATTCCCGCACCTGATGCCAATGCTGAATTAGTCTTGTCAATGCAGGTAACCTGATGTTATTGTAACTAAAAAGCATTCATTCATTTCCATTGTTCATTTATGTTGTAATTTGTTCCGTATGGTGATATTTTCTTATTGCCCCTTTGCTTTTTACAAGATCATGGATTTTTCAAGTTGATGTTTGGATGACGAACTTTTACCAAGGAAAGAAATATTACTAAGAAATGCATGGCAAAAAATTTAATGGAGGGATTTGTAAGAAGGGATTTGTAAGTACCTACGTGAGCAACAAGACCACTAAAGAAACAATTTCCAAGTTGCAAATATCTAGTAGTTTCTTAGAAATCCCTTTTTAAGTCTATTGGCATAGCTCCATCTAATGGTATGTGGAAATTAACCTAAATCCCTTGATACTTTTAAGTTCCTCATCCAAACATAACCTTACTTTTAAAAAGGGTTTTGATGGTCAACCCAGATTTTCACTTGAGTTTTAATACCGAAGCTTACCTCGTATTTTCCCAATGCAATTAACTCCACATAACATTGATGGCCTTGTTTAACTGCAGAATTTGCTTGTCTTCTTTGGAATATTGCGCTCCAACATTTTCAGACTATTGAAATAATTTGTCATTATAATTTTAGGCGTTCCACATACCACTGCATTTATAAGCCCTTTTATAGTCTATCCAAACTAATATATGCCTCTTGACCAAAACAAAAAAGTGACTAATATGATGCCATGTTGTAAACTACTCAGTATTCTTCGTGATATCATAATAATATTGTATAACATTTCAATATAAGGGCTTTCTTGTTACAGAAAAGACAAGACAATTCCAAGAGCCGGAGTGAGAAGTTTCACCCTCATGCGGAAGAAGTTGCTTCCGGTTTTCCAATTGATCCACCTAGGCAATCACAACTGGTGGATGCAAGCGTAGAACATAATGGACATAATCATAAGAGAGCTTCCCATTCAGGGCCATTGGCTCACCGGGCTGCATGGGCAAAGTCTACTAAGAACCCAGACGAGCAGGCTCCAAAGGTTTCAACTGGAGCTGACTTGTCAGCAATGTCTGGTTTGGTGGCAGCAAGAAAAAGTATGCTATCCGAAGAACGTAAAAAAAGGTCTAGTTCTTCACAAATGGAAGTTCCAAAAGTAATAGGCAGGTTTCCTGGTTCCTTCAAGGAGGCCTCTGATGCTTTGCCACAAGATCAAAAGCAGGCCATTGTAGGTTCTCGTCATAAAGAAGATGTTAGAAGCAACAAAGATCCAATTCTTGTGAGTAGTTGAATTCATGCCTTTTCTCCCCATGATGATTTTCCTCCTTGCTTTTCTTCATTACTGCATCTGCTTTTCTTCATTATTGCATCACTTAGTCGTTCTTATGACTAGTACTGCGCTATTTTCCTTCATAGTATTATGTAATTTTGCGAGTAAACGTAATGGGGAAAGATAATTCACTTAGTGGCATTTCTTTTTTGTTTTTCGTTCCCTCTTAATTTCTGATACATCAGTTTCTGGTTATCTCAGGTTGGATATGGATCAAAGGGTCACAAACTGCACTACTCGGGTCCGTTGCTAGTCCCCTCTGGCAACATGGATCAGATGCTGAAGGACCACGATCTCCAGGTCCAAGAAGCTGTTAGACGAGCCCGCCTAGACAAGGCACGGGTCAGAAAATTTCAGGTTGAAGGGAACCAAATATCCACCCATTCATTATTTGTTTCAGGTCAATGAGCTGGTTTAAGTAGACCCAAAAGAAGAGCATCATACAGAAAGTCAATTTTGCTGGGTTTCTCTTGTGAAATATGAATGACTCATTGGTGGGGCTTTGGGTGCTTTTCTTTTTTTGTATAGGGTGGCACCCAAGGAAGAATCGCTGGTGCGCCTTTCTATCTAAGTTTATAGCTTAGAAAACACGCTCTCGCTTTACCTGTATCTTTTTTCCCCTGCGCTCTTAAAAATATGGCCCATTCTTGGTGAGTGTTATAAGTCATAAGCATGTAGATTGTGGGAAATATAAAACTGACTTTTGTTATGAAAAGAGTAAGATTTTAAATTCCTCGTACTTCTTTTCAGATTGATACTTTGGGTGTACTGTCACACTGTTATGTAGTATTACTAATTCTTGTTGAAGAATTTCTTCTTTTGGTGATCATGTTGGTGGATAGCCACCTTCGCTTAGTAAATCTCTTGGAGAAAAGTGGGAACGGGGAGGGGGAATCTGCCTACTCTTTTTGAGTTTACATTTCTAATTCTCACTTCCACATGTAATTTTGTGTCAATTTTCTTACAGGTTGACAAGGTCTTCATTTGAATCTTGAATAATATTTTGATCTTGAAAACAATGGCTACCCTGATTATTACTTGAAGACTTGGAGCTTGCCTAAATTGTGTTAGGGGGATTGGCATTATAAGGTTGAAAATTTTACCTTGGATTGTATTGTTTGACTTCTTGTCACAGGCATTGACCAAGCTAAAAGTTTAGGCCACAATTCGGGGCAAATGCAGTTGCTATATATACTTCATTGCTGAATGTAGAAGGTGCCTTAAGAGTTGTATACAATGGCAATGCATTCTCTTCAATTGCTTGTTCTATTTTTAACCAAACTCTTCCTCCTTCAATCCACTTTTGCAGTTGATTTCTCCATCACTAGTTTCAATTCTTCTGATATCTTGATCTATGGCAATGCAACCCTAGATTCCGGGGTTCTTTCTCTCACCAGAAATACCACCTTTTCCGTTGGCAGAGCTCTCTACAATGCCAAGGTGCCCACAAGGTATCCAAACTCCTCAAACCTCTTGCCTTTCACAACCTCTTTCTCTTTCTCCATAACCCCATCCAAGGACGCTCTCCCTGGCCATGGCTTTGTCCTCATTTTCGTCCCTTCCACGGGCATCCAAGGCGCCTCTTCAGCCCAACATCTAGGGTTCTTGAACCGTACCAATGACGGCAACCCCAAAAACCATGTTCTTGGTGTTGAATTTGATGTGTTTCAAAACGAAGAATTTAAGGATGTGAATGATAACCATGTTGGTGTTGATGTCAATTCTTTGACTTCTTTGGTTTCTTACAAAGCTGGATATTGGCTTGATGCGGAGAATAACACGACTGATGGGCCTTTCAAAGAGGTAACGTTGAATGATGGAGGCATTTATAGAGCTTGGATTGAGTACTGGAATAACCAGCTCAGCATATCATTGGCTCCTGAAAATGTTAAAAAGCCAGAGAGACCTTTGATCAAGGTTCCTCTTGATCTCTCCTATGTCTTTCTCGAAGAAATGTACGTAGGGTTCGCTGCTTCAACTGGGCAACTCATTGAAGATCATAAAATTCTGAGTTGGAGCTTCAGCAATTGAAGCTTAATTAAGCCAGCAATATGTACTATGAATTTGAGATGGAATATATTTTACCTTTGGAAATAAAGTAAGGCTCATGAGCTAGCTAATCATGACCTGCCTAAGCAAGCCTGCCTTCATGGAAACTAGGATGTCCATTTGCCCCGGGCAATATAGAAAAAACTCATATACTTTTCAGTTTGCGTCTTGTTTTCATTTTATGTTTGCTATTTGGAAGGTAGCCTTTGTGTGCTAGGCCCAAAGGCCACAAAACAGAGCCATTTGAATGTGTCTTGTCGTTGCAGGACATACATGTCCAGTGTCCACTACATATTATTCATTCTCCACCAATTCGTCGAGATCAATGTGTATTTTGATTCTCTAACATGACAAGGGGTCTCTCTTTTTTCTCAATCCCTTTGATGCCTTTTTTTAAAAAAAAAAAAAAAAAAAATTATGTTGTGTGCAACTATATTAGAGATGCGATTATACATATTAGGCATCAATATAACTTTTTATAAGAATCAAAATAAAAACCCAAAATCTTGATTTAGGACTAATTATATTATGATACCAAATATACAGTAGTTCGACAATTTGGTTTTCTTCAAATAATATGATCCTATTTTCAACATCAATCTCAAAAAGGCAATAAAATCAATAAATCAACAAACTAATAAGATAACACATGACAAAAATCATACAAATAATTAAATAAAATAATTTACGTCATTAAAATTAAATAAAATTGCAAATTAAGCATACAAAATCTAAAACAACCAATAACTCTAAAGGACTACTGCCACCCCGTGAAAGAGCACCGCGGTCAAATTCACCACCAATTATGAATTATAAAAAAAAATAAAAGATAATCCATGAAGTATATTATATAATAATATGTAACATGAAAACAAACATTTTTTTATATTATCCACACCAAATAAAAATTTTATTATTTTTTTATCTAAATAAAATAGGTTTTATATTAAGAAGGTTTGAAAATTTACGATGTGATGAAGCAGCAAGCTGGACATTAAGTGTATCAACACCATCAATCAATCATATGGGAATATGACAATAAGGATGACCAAATAGTTAAACGATTAGTAACTGCAATTTTTTTTTTTTTATCATAATCATTTGAAATTATAACCGCGATTATTCATAATTATTGATTATTTAGCTAAACATTTTTTAAACCATTATAATAATCATTATTATATGATTGTTTAATCTGTAAATTGACCTAACATGATGTGACTTTGATGGGTGCTAGTTGTTTTCTTTTAGGCCTGTCGAGAGACTTGTGAGGCAGAGAGAAAAACACTAGATATTAGTAGGGTATCAGCCTAATGGACTATGATGCTTAAGTTAGTAAGCGAGATGAAGATCAAATAGGCAGAGTAACAGCACAAAGATTAGGAGTCAGGTTTGTGTATTGAGAGAGAATGAATATGTGTACCTTTATGAGAGAGTTTAAGATGATATTTATATTAGAATTGAATGTGGTTATTGAACCCTCGTGGTGTAAAGTTCAAGCTATGTTACAAGATGCTACCACGTGTCCCGAAGATTGAGCATGGAAGCAGATGTCCATATATTTCCTGTCATATAAGGGAGCTTCTGCTGATATTTGTCAGGTTGTAACAACCTAGAGCTTTGAAAAAAATAAAAAATGATAGTTTTATCCCTGAAAGGTCAAAAATTGACTTTTTGACTTGTATATTTTACAAATGTTTCACGATAACCGTTACAAGGGTCTGGGACTTCTGAGTTTGTATACAGGTAGTATGCCGAAATAAGAGGTTAAACAAAAAAGATTCGAGTCAAATAACCAAGGGTAATTTGATAATTTTTGGACAAAAGGTATTTTGATAATTTTTTAGAGAAATCTAGGATTGTTTAGAAGGTTCTTGAATCTCCCTCCTCTAATCCCTTCCATCGACTTAGCTTAGTATAAATATATGTGCATGTGGTTAAATGGTAGTTGGGGTAGTAATGGCCGAAATGGAAGGTAACCTCCAAACCCAGCCCATGAAGGAGAAGAAAGATAGGAAGAAGGAAGAGAAAAGAGAAAAGAGAAGGAAGGGAAGCAAACCCGAGAAGCCCAAAAGATGACTGTGAGTCATGCTTATGTTTCAAGGATTTCCAACTCGAAACTAGGGACCTCATCATGATGTATGAGTTCTTATGATCTTTGTGCGGTAGAAAAGGTGCAAGTTTGGACGTGGGAAACACCATAACAAAGTGTTCGACGGACTACCGAGAGGTTGGGAAATTTTGGTCGAGCTATGATGTAAGTTCTTAGATTTTGAGTTCATAGATCCTCTTATGGATTGATTTAGATTAGTTTGGACGAGGAAGAGAAGAAAAAGGATGAAAATTGATGGAAAGATGGCCGAGTCTAGTCGCCGGGTCAGACGACCTGAGTTGCAGACCCGTTGGAGGTTACTGGTGATAGGTTCGCGTGTGAGGCTCACTCGCAAAGACCTTCGCGTCCACAACTTCTAGGTTGTCGGTCAACACGAAAGTTCTTTCTTATAAAATTATGAGTTTAGTGGTATATTTATTGAGTTATTTTGACACGATCCATCCCAAATCCCCCCGGGATTGACGCGGGATGTGCCATGCTCCCGTCTGACATGAAGTGTCAGATAAGAGATAACTCGAAACCTCAGCCCACTCGAGGCTTCCAGAGCGTGCCAGGATCAATGGAGGAGTGTGATGTCTTGGTCTCAGCCACAACCCGCATCCGTGATCAACCTGAAGGGCATTAAAACCATTAAAAGTTGTGAGTGGAAAAAATAAATAATTTAATAAAACTCATTTCATAAAGACATTTATGCCCTTCACTAAAAAGCATGCATGTATTCGAAAACCAGAAATCAAACTATTTACTGTAATTAAATCATTAGGGTCTTAGCCCAAAACCATAAATCGAAGTATGTGGGAACTTAGCCCAAAAAAGTAAATCCAAACCATGTGGGTCTCTACCTAAATCCATTAACACAGAAATCCAAATCATAAATCTAGTAAATCCATAGATCACAAATCCAATCAAACACTGTCATATACCAATCCTCGGCATCCCAGATGCCTAATCAATGCCACTGTCACGATATTCAAGCCACGCGTGCTCTTCGGGGTCTCAATCCCGAGTCTTCCTAAGGTCCACCCAGGTCAATGACCCGCAAATCAATGACCCTCCCTGGGGGGCCTTATCCATAATTGCATTCTTGATCCTGAGCTGCGCCTCGGGCAGCCTCTCTCAGGTAGTGCGTCATGATACTCCAGGATACTACGAGACGTCTGGAGGAGATAATCCACACATAAGGATGGTATATGGACACATTTCATAAATCATCTCAAACCGTTCCAAAAGGGTTATGCCCGGGATTTCCATAAAACCATCGTAAATCCAGAAATCCAAGTACTCAAATCCAAATCCGTTTTAGGGTCTCCAAACCTGAAATCACATTTATAAACCACAAATAGGACTCATGCCCGATATCATAATCAACTGGGCCTCTAGGCTAATCATGCAAACCAACTGGGCCCCCAGCCCGATGCCTTATTAAATCAAATGGACTCCAAGTCCGAGGGCTCGTAAATCAAATGGGTCTCAAGCCCGGTTCCATATTTCCAAATTCAAAATCATACCATTGAACCATTATTAAAATCACAATCACGTAGAAATGTAATATAAAACGGTAAATCTCAAAATACGTGCAAATACAGAAATCACCTCGAAATACGTGTAATCATGTAAATCACCAATACCACAATCATCATCATAGAAATCACATATGTAAACATATAAAACAATTATGCATGCATCACAGTTTAGAAAACAAAATCCACTCACAGACTGTCCTAGCTACGGCCTTGATACTCTTGATATAAGTTTCCCCTGCTAACTTACCATCACTGGAACATTCAGACCTATCCAAACCACACTCGAAGGTCACTAACGACTTCAAATAGGCTAACATTGAATCCCCCAATTTTTCGAAATTTTTTAAACGTATTTAAAATAGACCCTAAACCTTCGGACACTCGAAACTACCCCAAAACGATATCCGATCGACTCGAAATTTGTCCCAAAATGTTCGTTACAACGAAAGGATAAAATTACATGTTGACCGTGCCTCAAAATACGGGCCCACGCACCCTCACGCGCTGCCCAAAGCCACTGTCCGTGAAAGCCACACGCTGGAACAGTGTCACCTCTAACCTTGGGTGAACTCGGTTCACTGGTTTAGTCTGGTTCAATCGAACCGGCGAACGACCTGACCGGTTCTCCCAACTCTGGCCACCATTCTTGACGGGGTTTCTTCCTACACCATCGTCTCATCCATCCTCATCGATCAGTGGTTTCAAAATCGAGAAAAGTGATCGAGATCATACCTGTTCATGGAGGAACAGTAACCAGCCACCTGTAACTGCCCCTCCCCGTCGACTTCGGCCACTATAGTCCTTGAAACCGGTCCCAATCGACTCGTCTGAGTCCTAGGAACATGGCCCTGTCCACCAAATCGATCCATAAGCCCTAAAACTCAGCTTTCAATTTTTGAACCAAAACCCCACCGTGTCGGGTTGCCATCCACCATACACCACCGTCCATTTCGTTAGCACTGCCACCCTCGTCTCACATCGCTCTCACTTTTTCATTCACAAGTCATCAGCGCTAGATGAGGTTTGAAAGGGTTAGTGTTTGGGGGTTCACGACATAGAAGAAAAACAATGAAGAAGATGAAGATAATCGCACGGGAGAGAAGAGAGAAAAATGAGGAGGGAAAATAATAAAATAATATAAAAATAATATTTTAATATATCAGATCCACAATTTATTCGAATCCCGAGACGTAAGTTCCCGATTTCGATCCCGTGACCATAACTTCCATGTTCGATGTCCGATTTCGACGTGTCGCCTGTCTACGGACTCTTGACGTCCCGATCTACGTCACAGTCATCGATCCTCGTACGTTTGACTCCCCAAGTCAAAAGTTAACATTTTTTCCAAATTCAGGGGCAAAACGGTCATTTCACACCGTCCGTCCGTATTCTCATCCCCGATTAGTCATACTAAATTCATAATTAATTAATTATTTAATCTTGATGTTCGGGATGGGTCGTTACATATTTAGACATCGTTTGGGTTCACTTTTAGACGTTTGTCATAACATTTTATGTTTAAATGTGAATTGATTTGAGGGAAAAATTATAGGAATAAGCCTAAGGTTAATCTGCGCAAAAATGTTCTTAAACGATAAATAATAATGAATAGGAAGTTTTGCGGAAATTACAAGGATTTAAAGAGTATATAAGAATAGATTTTACTTTTGTTTAAGATGTTATATAGAATATTATATATGTTAATATTATGATGATAATGTGATCATGGGCGTGTGTTAATATTAATTTGATGATATGATGATGCTATGTTATGTTATGTTGAGAGGTCAAGATATGTGATAATATGATGATAATACAAGATGTGATACAATTTGAGATGACAAGGACATGGCAACAATGGTGATGTTATGGTGAATAAACATTTTATTTTACTAAAATAGTTATATATGATTATTATCAATAATTGTTTAATATAAGTATTTAATGAACCAATATTCGAAAAGAGTTAATCGAGAAATTTTCATTGCTTAACGGGGATTAGTGGGTTGGATGTAGGTGGTAATCCTTACGGTTGAACTCAGTTTTGGTTGACGTATTAAAAGGTAACTATGGGAAAAATAAGAAGAATCTCTTGTTTGAAAAGAATCACAAATAAACTCAAAACTGTTGTCATACTGGAGCAGAACCGGTATGTTCATCAAAGGAATGTAAGGAAGGGTCATGTCATAGGTGGTCATACTAGGGGTGCCAACCCATGTCTGCCGTGTTGGGCTGTCGAATGTGCAATATACCCGTCGATTGGTTTCCATGTTGATTGTCTGGTAGTGCATCGCTTGTTTGTGGTGTTACTGGTCGTATTGAGTTTGGTTAACTGATATGGTATCAACATTAGTCCCTTAAGTCATTGATTGAGGTGGATACCCTCGATCGAGGACTTGTAACTTTGGATGATATATGTCGACCGACCAGATCGGTATACCTACTAGTGCCCCAAGTTCTTGATTGAAGGAGTGTACCTTGGTCAAATGGCATTGTACCAACCCCCAGCGTAAGATTTGGTCGTGTTCTTCCTACTTGCCGATCATGGCTTAAGTTTAGAGAGTACATCGAATGATACATCCGATTGGTCGCAATGTTCCTGCTTTTCAATAAGAGATCTGAGCGAGAGAACCTCGAATGATGTTTTTGATTGATCGTAATGTGCCTGCTTTTAGATCGAAGCATAAATCTGAGAGAATACCTTGAATGATGCTTCTGATCTGTCGTAATGTACTTGCTTGCTGATCAGAGCATGAATCTGAGAGTACCTCGAATGATCCTTTTGATTGGTCGCAATGTGCCTGCTTGCTGATCGGAGCATCAATATAAGAGAATATCTCAAATGTTGCTTCAATCGGACACAATGTGCCTTCTTGCTGATCGAAGCATGAATTTGTAAAACTCCCTCGAATGATACTTCTGATCGGTCGCAATGTGCCTGCTTGCCGATCGGGGCATAAACATGAGAGAGTACCTCAAATGATACTTGTCGATCGATCGCAATGTGCCTGCTTTCTAATCGTGATATAAATCTAAGAGAGTATCTCCAATGATACTTTAGATCGATTGTAATATGCCTAAGTCATTGATTAGGGGTAGTTTGTGCTTAGATATAGTTTCCCTTTTTTGTGCTTGTAGATGTCAAAGTCCGAGTCAACTAGTGGACTGAGTTTTGATCCCGCAAACTTTTGGAATGAAACACCTTCTCACTCGGCAGGTGATGGGTCGAGTGAGAGGAGTGTTTCACGATCCACTAGTAAGTCCTTGTAGACCGGAAGTAGTTCAACATCCATTCCTATTGATCGCTTAGACGTAGCAGTAAGGAACCCAAAGGAAAAGGGTGTCGAGCAGACAACGGCTGTTGAGCAAATGAGGAGTGTCGATTAGATAGGTGATGGGGAAGCATCCTCGTCCAAGACTCCTATCATAGATTTGGACAGTGAAGAGGAAGAAGATGAGGTTGTTACTAGTGTCGAAGCTGGTGAGGAGCGTAGTGTCGCGAGGGAGTTGGATGTTGAGCAAGGAAGTGCGGAAGAAGGGGTTCCATCAGAAACCCTTCTCAATTTGTCACCATACTCCATGGATCATGAGGTTAATACACAAAGGTGGTTAATACACTAAGGCTTGCCGATCTGAAAAAGTATAGGGTGTCGTACAATGTACCGCTTAAGATCGAGTTCACTCTACCGCCAGCTGGGCCAAGGTCGAGTGAGCCATTAGCGGGGTCCATCTTGTTCTACATAGACTGCGTTTGAGCATGGATTGTGATTTCCGCTTCATATGTGGCTCCAAGAAGTTTTAGCTCGGGCGTGGATCGCATTCGACCAACTCAACGTGAATGGATGGATCACGTTGATCAGTGTCTATACAGCCTTTTGGTTGTGTGGTCTTCCTAAGCCAAACTGGGGTCAACTTTTCCACCTATATAGGTTCAAACGACAGATGACTAGGCCTGGATGGGTAGAAGTTGAGTGTGTCGCAAATTCCGTTCGTGGGACATTCATCAATGATATTCCGATTTCAAAGAAGAATTTGAGGCAACGTTTATGCTTGGTGTCTGGTTCCTGATGAGGGGATGTGAGTTATCGATTTGGTAAATGGTTAAAAACTATAACCACATCATTTAAAAATGACGTAAACGATTCTAATCATAACTATATTATTTAATAAATGGTTATACTAGAATCATATTATTTAATAAAAACAGTAATGTAAATTGCTACTGTTAACTATAACCGCAGTTTTTTTTGTCGATTCTTAGATGAGAATCTGCAATTATGTGTGATGCAAAAACTGAAAAGGTCCACTTTCAATGAAGTTATTTAAAAGAAACAAGTGTTTCTTATTCAGGTGCTTTTGCTCTTTCTCGTCCCAGGTTTCAGTAGTCTATACCATTCAATGGTATAGCTACTGAAGCCATTTGATCTGCCCCCATCCCTTTTCACCACTGTTTTGGTGCCATTTTGCACCTTTGGATGGCATGGAAGCCAAGCCTCTCTTTCTCACAACATAACTTTATCGAATATATGTATTCAAATAATGATAAGAAGGCTGCCTAGAAAACAAATAATCATCAACTTTGATACCACCACACATTTCATATCATATTTTCTTCTGATTAAGTTGCTGCTCCCATTTGAATGATCTATTTTTTAGAAATGGAAGAGATATGCTGCTCATAAATTCAATACATCTATGGTCTATCTATCTACTCTACATCTACAATCAAGTAAGCAAACAACTAGTTACCATTTTAAATCCTTTATTTATTTATTTATTTGCTTTCTCTATTTTAATTACGCCCTTTAGAAAATTGTGATTTGTACAAATAAATAGGCCAAATGCGTTTTTTTACTTTAGTTCAGGCATTTAAATTTTATGGTCACATATTGTCCTAATTCGAGAATATCTTTAGTGCGTTTAAGTTTATAGATTATAGCCACTCCCCCTACACCATTTGCATATGATGATCACTAAAGCTTAGGTGTTAGGGTTTCTATATATTTTTTTTTACTAGAAAACGGTGTGAAAGGAGTCAAAATTTTTAAATTAGTTTTATTTTTATGGGAAAAAAATAAAAGAATATTTAAAATTTTGAAAAATATTTAAATTGAATTTGAAGAAATATTTTTTTAAAAATTAGTCTCATATTCTTGAAATATTATAAGATTTATTCTAATTAATATACATTTATCTAGCTTATCTTATAAAGTCATAAAGACTCTAACTCTAAATTTTTTGATAAAATTTCACTGTTTCTTAAAAATATAATATTGCAAAAATGACTATATGTTCTATGTATGATTGATGTGCTTAAATTCTTGATTTTTTTTTTGGTATATTACTAGGAGGATGAAAAAAAGATTTAAATTTGAAAAAATTATTAATTTTGTATATGTAAATATATATTATAGGGGCACTTTTATAATTTTCGCCATAAACCTCCAATTTATTGGACCGGCCCTGAATGTTTGCATTAAATTATAACTATTTGTCATAGAACGAGCGCATCACCTCAACCCCTATCGAAGTGCTAGCAAGTAGGAGATGGTGGAGTCAATCACAGGGCCGGCCATGGCCTAGGGCGGCAAGGTTGATTGCCCTAGGCTCACGATCCAAAATTTTTAAATTTGTTTTATTTTTATGGTAAAAAAAAAAAAGAATATTTAAAATTTTGAAAAATATTTAAATTGAATTTGAAGAGATATTTTATTAAAAATTAGTCTCATATTCTTGAAATATTATAAGATTTATTCTAATTAATATACAGTTATCTAGCTTATCTTATAAAGTCATTAAGACTCTAACTCTAAATGTTTTGATAAAATTTCACTGTTTCTTAAAAATATAATATTGCAAAAATGACTATATGTTCTATGTATGATTGATGTGCTTAAATTCTTGATTTTTTTTTTGGTATATTGCTAGGAGGATGAAAAAAAGATTTAAATTTGAAAAAATTATTAATTTTGTATATGTAAATATATATTATAGGGGTACTTTTATAATTTTCGCCATAAACCTCCAATTTATTAGACCGGCTCTGAATGTTTGCATTAAATTATAACTATTTGTCATAGAACGGGCGCATCACCTCAACCCCTATCGAAGTGCTAGCAAGTAGGAGATGGTGGAGTCAATCACAGGGCCGGCCATGGCCTAGGGCGGCAAGGTTGATTGCCCTGGGCTCACGATCCAAAATTTTTAAATTTGTTTTATTTTTATGGTAAAAAAATAAAAGAATATTTAAAATTTTGAAAAATATTTAAATTGAATTTGAAGAAATATTTTATTAAAAATTAGTCTCATATTCTTGAAATATTATAAGATTTATTCTAATTAATATACAGTTATCTAGCTTATCTTATAAAGTCATTAAGACTCTAACTCTAAATTTTTTGATAAAATTTCACTGTTTCTTAAAAATATAATATTGCAAAAATGACTATATGTTCTATGTATGATTGATGTGCTTAAATTCTTGATTTTTTTTTTGGTATATTGCTAGGAGGATGAAAAAAAGATTTAAATTTGAAAAAATTATTAATTTTGTATATGTAAATATATATTATAGGGGCACTTTTATAATTTTCGCCATAAACCTCCAATTTATTGGACCGGCCCTGAATGTTTGCATTAAATTATAACTATTTGTCATAGAACGGGCGCATCACCTCAACCCCTATCGAAGTGCTAGCAAGTAGGAGATGGTGGAGTCAATCACAGGGCCGGCCATGGCCTAGGGCGGCAAGGTTGATTGCCCTGGGCTCACGATCCAAAATTTTTAAATTTGTTTTATTTTTAAGGTAAAAAAATAAAAGAATATTTAAAATTTTGAAAAATATTTAAATTGAATTTGAAGAAATATTTTTTTTAAAATTAGTCTCATATTCTTGAAATATTATAAGATTTATTCTAATTAATATACAGTTATCTAGCTTATCTTATAAAGTCATTAAGACTCTAACTCTAAATTTTTTGATAAAATTTCACCGTTTCTTAAAAATATAATATTGCAAATGACTATATATTCTATGTATGATTGATGTGCTTAAATTCTTGATTTTTTTTTGGGTATATTGCTAGGAGGATGAAAAAAAGATTTAAATTTGAAAAAATTATTAATTTTGTATATGTAATATATATTATAGTCGCACTTTTATAATTTTCGCCCTAGACCTCCAATTTATTGGACCGTCCCTGAATGTTTGCATTAAATTATAACTATTTGTCACAGAACGGGCGCATCACCTCAACCCCCATCGAAGTGCTAGCAAGTAGGAGATGGTGGAGTCAATCACAGGGTCGGCCATGGCCTAGGGCGGCAAGGCTGATTGCCCTGGGCTCACGATCCAAAATTTTTAAATTTGTTTTATTTTTATGGTAAAAAAATAAAAGAATATTTAAAATTTTGAAAAATATTTAAATTGAATTTGAAGAAATATTTTATTAAAAATTAGTCTCATATTCTTGAAATATTATAAGATTTATTCTAATTAATATACAGTTATCTAGCTTATCTTATAAAGTCATTAAGACTCTAACTCTAAATTTTCTGATAAAATTTCACTGTTTCTTAAAAATATAATATTGCAAAAATAACTATATGTTCTATGTATGATTGATGTGCTTAAATTCTTGATTGGTTTTTGGTATATTGCTAGGAGGATGAAAAAAAGATTTAAATTTGAAAAAATTATTAATTTTGTATATGTAAATATATATTATAGGGGCACTTTTATAATTTTCACCGTAGACTTCCAATTTATTGGACCGGCCCTCAATGTTTACATTAAATTATAACTATTTGTCACAGAATGGGCGCATCACCTCAACCCCCACCGAAGGGCTAACAAGTAGGAGACGGTGGAGTCAATCACAAGGCCGGCCATGGCCTAGGGTGGCAAGGGCGATCGCCCTGGGCCCATGATCCAAAACTTTTAAATTTGTTTTATTTTTATGGGAAAAAATAAAAAAATATTTAAAATTTTGAAAAATATTTAAATTGAATTTGAAAAAATATTTTATTAAAAGTTAGTCTCATATTCTTGAAATATTATAAGACTTATTTTGATTAATATATAGTTATCTAGCTTGTCTTATAAAGTCATTAAGACTCTAACTCTAAATTTTTTGATAAAATTTCACTGTTTCTTAAAAATATAATATTGCAAAAATGACTATATTTTCTATGTATGATTGATGTGCTTAAATTCATGATTTTTTTTTTGTATATTGCTAGGAGGATGAAAAAAAAGATTGAAATTTGAAAAAATTATTAATTTTGTATATGTAAATATATATTATAGGGGCACTTTTATAATTTTCGTCCTATATCTTCAATTTATTGGACCGACCCTGAATGTTTGCATTAAATTATAACTATTTGTCACAGAATGGGCACATCACCTCAACCCCCACCGAAGGGCTAGCAAGTAGGAGACGATGGAGTCAATCACAGGGCCGGCCATGGGCTAGGGCGGCAAGAGCGATCGCCCTGGGCCCACGTTCCAAAATTTTTAAATTTGTTTTATTTTTATGGGAAAAAATAAAAGAATATTTAAAATTTTGAAAAATATTTAAATTGAATTTGAAGAAATATTTTATTAAAAATTAGTCTCATATTCTTGAAATATTATAAGACTTATTTTGATTAATATATAGTTATCTAGTTTGTCTTATAAAATCATTAAGACTCTAACTCTAAATTTTTTGATAAAATTTCATTGTTTCTTAAAAATATAATATTGCAAAAATGACTATATTTTCTATGTATGATTGATGTGATTTAATTCTTGATTTTTTTTGCTATATTGCTAGAAGGGTGAAAAAAAAGATTGAAATTTGAACAAATGATTAATTTTGTATATGTAAATATATACTACAAGGGCACTTTTATAATTTTTGCCCTAGGCGTCCAATTTATTGGACTGGCCCTGGTCAATCACAAGATCTCCACCCACCAAACTACACGAGTGTAAGCTTTTGCTACTAGTTCATCACCCTCGGTTGTAGGTTTATACCTCCATGATGAAAAAGAATAGGGAAAAAAAAAAGAATGGGCTAAATCTAAAACACAATGAAAGGTAATTATACCTACATAGTTTTCTATATTAAAATAATTTAAAATTTCTTTAAAAGGAGGAAGAGTGCATTTTTAAATTTTTTAAAATGAATTAAACTTGACTAATCCGTGTTCGGCCAATATTATGGCTGTGCTGGACACGACCCACCCCAATCCCCCCGGGATTACCGTGGGATGTGCCATGCTCCTGTCTGACACGAAATATCAGACAAGGGATAACGTCATGCCACTGCCCATTCGGGGTTTCTAGAGTGCGCAAGGATCGATGGAGGATGCATGCGATGTCCTGGTCTCTGCTGCAGTCGCATCAGTGATCAACCTGAAGAGCATTAAAAACAACAAAGGCTCTGAGTGGACGAAAATAATTAAGTTCATAAAATATATTTCACAAGACATTTATGCCCTTCATTAAAATGTATGCATGCATCGAAACCAATAAGAAAACCATTTACTAAAAAAAACCATTAGGGCCTTAGCCCAAAATCCATAAAACCAAATCAAGTATGGGAACTCAGTCCAAACAGTAGAATACCAAATCCGTAAATCCAAAACCAAGCGGGCCACTACCCAAATCCATAAACACAAATCCAAAAGAAAACCATTTCATAGATCCAATAGTCCATGTTCACCACATAACCATCTCTGGCATCTCAGATGCCTAGCGTCCCAGACGTCATATCTCACGGTATAAGCAACGCGTGCTACCCGGGGTCTCTCCGGGTCAATATCTCTGACATCCCAGATGTCTGACGTCGTAGACGTCTAATCATAGCAATCCTGCTCCTGAGTCACTATACGGTCCATTAGGGCCTTAGCCCAAAATCCGTAAAACCAAATCAAGTATGGGAACTCAGCCCAAATAGTAGAATACCAAATCCGTAAATCCAAAACCAAGCGGGCCACTACCCAAATCCAAAAGAAAACCATTTCATAGATCCAATAGTCCATGTTCACCACATAACCATCTCTGGCATCCCAGATGCCTAGTGTCCCAGACGCTTGACGTCCGAGACGCTTGACGTCACAGACGTCATATCTCACGGATGTCTAACGTCCCAGACGTCTAATCATAGCAATCCTGCTCCTGAATCACTATACGGTCCGATAGTTCCGTATAATGACCCCTCGCAGGTAATGTACCGTGACTTCCCCAACACCTGGAGGAGACCATCATATATCCTCGTATCAAGATGGTATATGGAAAACAGTTTAAAAAAATCATTTCAAAACATCTCAATGGGCCCTGCCCGAAATCTCCAAAAAACATCACAATTCTATTTAGGGTCCCCGACCCGAAATCACGTTTATGAAACATAGGGTCCCAGACCCGAAATCACATTTATAAAACTCAACTGGGCCTCATGCCCGATTTTGTAAACCACTGGGCCCCCGACCCGATCATAAGACTCAAAAGGGTCTCAATCCGATTCCGTAAACCAACTGGGCCTCTGGCCCGATTATATAATTCAAATGGGTCTCGTGCCCGAGTTCGTCTTTCCAAAACCAAAACCATGCCATAGAACCATTATTAAACTCACAACCACATAGCAATAGTATAAACTCGTAAACTTCGAAATACGTGTAAATACGGGTTTACCTCGAAATACGTGAAATCATATAATTCACCAGTGCCACAATCATCATCATAGAAATCACGTATATAAAACATATAAAACAGTTATGCATGCATGGTATTTATAAAACCAAACTCCACTCATAGACCGTCCGACGCTACACCTCGATACGCGTGCCATATACCTTATCGGGCCCCACCACTATCACCGGGACTTCCAAACCTGTCCAAATCACACTAGAGGGTCACTAACCTCTTCATTAACCTCCTATTAGAGCTCCGTAATTTTCCCGAATTTTTAACTATTTTTAAACTCAATTCAAAATCTTTGGACACCCCGAAACCTATTGAAACAGTGTCCGATCGACACGAAACCTATCCCAAAATGTTCGTTACATCGAATAGATTAAAAGTCATGTTGATAACATCCCCAAAATGCCCTCCATGTGCCCCCACGCGCCACCCGAAGCGGCTGCGCGTGAGGCCCACGCGCGGTGAACAGTGTCGTCGTCTTCCTCAGTTCAGACCGGTTCGGTCAAACCGAACCGGCGTCCCCGGTTCTCCTCCATTTTCAGTCCATTTTTGGTTTTTTAATTACTATAGCTTTTTCCTACTGATTCTAATCGATTAATGATGTCAAAATTTGAACTTAGAGAATGAGACTTACCTCCCCGATCGACAAACCAAACATTCCATTTCCTCCGCCGTCTCCGGCCGCCATAAGCCACCTCAGGCCCCTAAACCGGTCTTGATCGACTCCTGGTAGCTCCCAGATGCTCACCTGAGCAACCAATTTGAATAACAAGGATCAACTCGCGATTTGCCATTTTTGATCTCAAGATAGACACTCACGGGGATTCGGTTACCGTCATCGTCGTGCGCCTCCACGGCCACCTCCAAACTTGTCTCTACTTTGTCGTTCACTTTCATTCAAAACCCAGGCTCAAAGGACCACATTTTGCTAAGTGTTTAAAGTGAGGAAGGTCCTTTGTTTCAAGCTAGCCTCACGGATTTAACTCCCGAGCCACCACCACCGTCCACGACGGTCGTCGTTACCGGCACCACCAACATTTCCAGCCCTCACATTCCAACATTCCTTCACAAATTATTGGCAATAGATGAGGATTAGAGGTTCTATGGGTGGTGAGGTTATGGTTTGTGTCTTTCACAGTTTTGGGAGATGTCGAGAGAGAGATATGCAGGTGATGGTGATGAGGATCAGCTGAAAGGGAATGGAGGGTGCAGATGCAATCTTGCAAATGAGATGGACGACTGGGATTACATGAGAGGAATATATTATAAGCTAATTAGTTAATATGGACAAGATCCATGAATTAGGGAAAGTGTGTGTGGGGATGAGTGACACTTGTCACTCATACAAGGGTCCAGATTAATTCCACCTTTTCGGTCAGATTACAATATTATATTATTTTATTATTATTTTAATCAAGTCCTCGGCTCGTACGTTTAATCGATTTCGCTCCCGTGACCATAACTTCGTCGTCGAACCTCCGATTTCGGCGTGCCGCCTGTCTATGGATTCATATCGATTCGATCTACATAACGGTCCTCGACCCTCGTTTGACTCCCTGAGTCAAAAGTCAACATTTTGCCCCTTTTCAACCAAATTATCAAAATACCTCCGAAGTTCCGAACATCATAACTTCTTCCTCGAATGTCGGAATCGGACGTGTCACCTGTCTATTAACTCGTGACGTCCCGAACTACGTCACGGTCATCGGTCAACATCCATTTGATCTTCCAAACTAAAAGTCAATATTTTGGCCACGCCTAGGGGCAGAACGGTCATTTTGCACATTTCGTCCGATTTCCCTCAACTAATCCCAGATTAGTCATTCTAAACCATGATTAATTAATATTTAATCCCGGTATTCGGGATGGGTCGTTACAGTGCTTGTTATGAATAGTTTGAGTTTGGTGCTGGTTATGACCTTGTGGCCTTGTGGAGTTGTGGATTACTTTGTAGTTGTACTTGTATCTAAGTAGTTAGGTGCATTGATGAAAATGTCGATAATATCGCCGATATATCGGTCGATATATCGGAAATATTGGCCGGTGGCATGTAAGAGGGGGGGGGGGGGGAAGAAATTGAGCGAAATATCGACATTTTTCCTTGTTTTAAGACCACTGATCTCCTTATATCATTAAAACGATCGAGATAGGGCTAAATTTCATGAAAATCGGACTTAAAACCATAGGGTTTCAGTCGGGTCATGCCGCGCGGGTAAAAAAACCCGAATCTCAGACCTGCGCGAGGTAGGAGATGACTGGTTTTAAGTTAATTAATATAGTTTATATATTAGTGGGCTGCTATATTATCAAACTGAGCATATTAGCTCAGTTGGTTGTTGGTTGTTTTGGCCCTTTATTAAATGGCCAGCAACCTGGGTTCGATCCCAGGTGCCGCAAGTTGCCAATTTTTTTTTTTACGTTTTTTCTTTATATTCTTTCAATTTTATTTGTCATTTTTTTTTCAATTTTAAATATATCAATCCTTACAAACTTTTAAACAAAAATTGACTTTTTCTTCATTTTGTTTTTCAATTTTACATATATTTATTCATTTTATAATTTTTCTTCCATTTAATTTTTTTATGTTTATTGTTATGTTTTTAATTATATAAACATTCAATTATAGTAATTCACTTCAATCTATATTTATATTAAAATTTTTATATTATTAGTTATCGGCAGAACCCTATTGTATCATATTATTCATTATATATTTATTGTGGAGCCATAAATTACCGGAATATTCTGGAGCCGCCACGTGGCCAACAATTCCCATGAAGCCGATATTACCCTTGGTAAAATTGACATCGATATGTAACGGTCTCCGCATTAATTTAATATATTTACTAGCGAAATATATTAATTAATCAGATCAATATCGATAATAAATAACTTCCCAACGAATTATTTATTCATTAGTAAATAAGTGATTATACTAGGTACAATCACTTATTTAATATTTTCCCCTTCAACCAATCAGACGCTCCGGTGACCCTCAAGGTTTCACTATAAATAGAAGACCACATTTCAATTCTGAGAGTAATAAAAAAAAAAACTCATGCAAACACTTTGTCGGTTTATTCTCTCAGAAAACTGACTTAAGCATCGGAGCGTTTTCAGTTGAACCACCCCCCCCCCCCTCCCCCCCCCCCCCCCCCCCCCCCCCCCCCCCCCCCCCCCCCCCCCGCGGGGATTAAACCTTAACCCCGTTTGATTTTCGTTCTTGTGTGTAGGGATCGAGAAGGAACTTTACAAAGCCGGACGATTTCTGCATCAACAACTGGTGCTTTCATTGAGAGCCGATTTGAGAAATACTCAAAGCGTGCTCTTTAGTTTTTCCTTGAAAAAGTCCATCATCACACTTTCGACACTTATCGTTCTTCACATGGCTAGAACACGCCGATCCACACAAGCGTCCGAGCCTGCCACATCCGCCGTTGCGATCGCTGCCGTGAGCGAACCACCGCCTGAGATTCCGAAGGAACCATTTTCATGTCTCCTGCACGGCCCGCGCCACACATCAATTCACCTACCGTTCGGAATGCCGGATTGGACACCTACGTTCAGTTTTGGAACGTTCCCCATGGCTGCTGCTACTGTGAACCCCCCACCTGAAACGGGGGCAAGCGCGACATTTTTTCAACAAATAGACGGGCTGCTGTAGGGAGAATCATCTCTGAGAGTCCTGAATCAGCCCCCTTCCGCTGGGACCTAAGGAGTCACTTGGACGTCCTGCGCAACTCGCAGGCCGACACCCAGGTACTTGGGAGACATGGTTCGTCGCGCCAGTCTGAAGGCGCGTGACGTGCGCCCCGACATGCTACTCATCACCAGCAAGCACCTAGGGGATCACCTCCGCGACTTGGACTGACACAACATGTCGAGCAACTGAGCAACCAAGTTCGGGCCCAATTAGAGCTTTTGCAACAGCTGTTGGGGGATATCGGGATATCCAAAACCTCCGAAGGAGGCAATGAACCTAGCAGGGCATCAAGGGACGTTCTGAAACGTGCCGACAAAGAGCATGTCTGATGCCAGACAATGTCCCGAGACACGTCGCTGAACGACTTAGGGGAAGAAAGCTGCATCCACAGAGCAGGAGGATGATAGGACGTTAAATAAATATTATTTTATATTATTTTATACCCTTTATACTTGACTTTTAATATTAAAATATTAAATAAATTGATAAAATAAATTATTTTGTGATTTTTATGTTTAGATAAATAAAGTTTGTAAGTTGGAGCATTTTGGCGAAAGAATCGTCTCGATCGGAATTATAACGAATAAATTATGGATGAAATTCGGTGGAATAATTAATTTAGTTATAAATTAATTAAATAAATTAATCTGTGCAGCCCATTTCTGAAAACCCAAATCTCCGGTCCAAAGTCCAGCAGCCCAGGTAGCCCAGTCGCCGTCAGCCCAACCATCTGAAGCCCGGCCTGCTGCCAAGCCCAGCGGCCCAACTTGCCCAGGCCCGCAAGCCCAGTTCCGCGCACCTTCCTCCAGCCAAGCGGATCCGTCGGAACGCGCCTACCGAAGCGCCCTCTTCACTTCGGCGCGCGCTTGCCGATCCTCTGTTCCTCCTTCAGCGCGCGCTTGCCGTTCTCCATGCCGCCCCTTCAGCACCGCCCAGCCGAATTTTCTGCCCTATTTTCCAGCAGACTTCCACTCAATTTCCAGCCACTTTCCAACAACTTTCCAACCCAATTTTACTACTTTACAACTCAAACCACTTCTAAACATCATCACAAATCTTTATTACTCATCATTCCATTATTCCACATTTTTTATTGTATTTTTATATTAATTTTGGTAGCTTTCTCCACCTATAAATAGGGTTTCAATTCAGTTGTTGAAACACACCTTCTTTGAGGCACACATTTGAGCCTTCTTTGAGAGAAACTTTGGCAAAGTATCTCCAATACAAAGTTTAGAGTTTTGAGTCCATATTTCCCAAGGTTATTTCCTCCATCTTCATAAGGTTTCGTCCGCTGTCGGAGAATCGTATGAATAACAATCCATTGTTTTCATCCATCTTGAAAGTGTAACAATTACTCTCCATTTACTCAAACTCTCATTTTTGTTATTGGTTTTGATTATAGTTCAATATATGTGAGGTTTTTCTTACTAATATTTGTAAGTGTTAAATGCAATCTCCATGTGTCTTACTTTATGAATTTTAGTTATTTTATACATTTTAGTGCTTCATACTTCAATTCAATGTTAAGTGTTTTATCCGCTGTCGGTGCATTTAAAGTAGAATTGAAGAGACTTAATGTTGATCGCTGTCGGCGCATTCAGTCAAAAACAAAAGGTGAATCATATTGTAAGTGTTGTCCGCTGTCGGTGCATTTATAGTATTGAAAAATGTATGAAGGTAATTAAGACGGTTAAGGTAAAATTTCGTGATTGTTTTAATATTTGCAATTATTAGAGTGTTGGTAAGATTTGTGTTTTAAGAAGATCACTTGTACATGAATTAGAGTAGAAGTAAAATTAGTTTACCTATGCTTTTACTTATTTACATAATCACAAACCTTTTCAAAACCCCTCTTTTTATTCTTTATTCTTTTATCCTTTTTATTCTTTATTCTTTATTCTTTTATTCTTTTATTCTTTCATACTTTTAGTTTATTAGTCTTTGATTCTTTCATTTCTTTATTCTTTTATTCCTTTACACTTTAATTTATTGATTCTTTGATTAGTTAATTCTTTAATACTTTAATTCTCTATTCTTTTATTCTTTAAGTCATTAATTCTTTAAATTGTTAATTCTTTGATTATTTAATTATTTAATTCATTATTGTTTTATTCATCTCCCACTAACACATTATTAATGTCCCTAATTTCCCCGGTTAAGAACGATCCCTATTTATCAATACTACATCTACACAAAAAGGGTTTAAATTGCATAACACTCGAATTACATGTTTAATTTAATGCGTAGTTTGGGCGTAGTCAATTTTTGGTGCGGTTGCCGGAGAAATTGAAAATCATTTTTAATTTTTTAGTGTATGTATATAAATTGTACATATTATACTTGTTTATAAATTTTACTTTTGTTAATATTATATTTGTTCATAACCTTTACTTACTTGTTTATATTTTATTTATCCTTCTTATTATTGTTCTTATTATTTTTGTTTATAATGTTCATACTTTCATTATTCATAGTTTCTAATTTATACTTGTTCATAAATTTTCATAATTTTTTTTTTATATATTTGTTCATATTCAAATTGTTTATGTAAATTTAAAATTCTATCATACTTGTTCATAATTTAAGTTTATTTGTATTTGTCATAAATGCATATTATACATATTCACTTTTCCTTACTTTTATTATTTATTTATTCATTTTTTTTCTTTACACTTTAATCCATTAACTTTAACTTTATTCTATTAACTTTAACTTTATTGCATTAACTTTTTATTCCACTAACTTTATTCCATTAACTTTTTATTCCACTAACTTTTTATTACATTAACTTTTTTATTACACTTATTTTATGCTTATATAATTATTTATTTGGTTATGTCTTGATAAAATTTAAATTTAAATTTTAAATGAAAAAAAAAGAAAATTCGGAATAAATTAAAAAAAATAGAAAAAAAATAATAATTAACATTTAAAAAAAAAATTAAAAATTAAAAAAGAGTAAGAGACTTTATTCATCTTTGAATTTCCTAAAGTGTAAATATTGTTTCCTATTAACTTTTTTAGAGTTGCATGAATCTCTTAGCCCATTTTTCTTCAAAATCTTACTTTCGGGAACAGGTAGTGCCCCTCTTATTTACTTTCTCCTTAACCCTTCATGATGTGTGGATTTCATCACCACACACCATAGACTCGAATCTATGGACATGAGGTTGGGGCGGAGTTTGTAAACACTAGGGTTTGGTAATTCTCTAAATCATCATTTGGATTGATTATGGTGTCTAGGAGAGTTATGACTGGTGACAAGTTTTGGATTAAGAAAGGGAACACCAATGGAGTATATGCCAAGCTAGCCTCTGGGTGCTCTTGAAATTATCCTTACTTCTCGCGTTACATCTATCTCAACTGATCATGATTAATGTTGAATGGTGGAATGGTGGTTATCAGTACGCGCAGGCCGTACGCCCAGGAAAGTACTATGAGAAGCGGAAGGGGAAAGTTATTTATGACACTCTAAAACTCTACTTATTGCATTATTAGTTTGAATTTGGAACTTGTGCATTTTCTTTCCATTAACGTAACTTTTTTTTGTTAATTATGGTTTCCATTTATGTGATACTTTATGCAAATCTCTACTATCTTACTCTTATTATCTCTTCTTGTGTATACTTGCCTTCTAACTTAGAGTTTTGTTTTAATAGAGGTACGAACTTATGAATGCGTGCTCATCAATCTAAGCTTGATCGGCTGAGAAGACAATTTGACATCTCACCAAGCAACGTGACATTCAGAGACGCACTTAAGCAAACCGGTTCGTCCGAACCTCCATCCCCAATATTCGGTGAGTCTAAAAGCGAGAAGAGTAATTCAGAAGAAGAACAGATTTTCGGAACACCGATAACCATGGTACGAAACCTGAGTATCCGGGAGCAGACATGTGCAAACACAAATGACACTACAGACTTCTGCATCCAGTATCCCGAGCCTCGAACCAACAAGAAAGATATTGAGCTTAAGAGTGGAGTCCTTCATCAACTACCCAAGTTTCGTGGAATCAGAAATGAAGATCCACACAAACACTTAACGGAGTTCCAATTCATCATTAGTAGTATGTGTCCGGATGATGCAGACTTGGAAATTATGAAGCTGAAAGCTTTCCTGTTGTCCTTGGAAGAAAGAGCACGGGTATGGCTTTTGGGTCTCCCACCCAATCATATTGACTCTTGGGAGAAGTTGGTTCAGGAGTTTCTTACCAAGTATTTCCCTGCCTCAAAGATTATGGTCTTAAGAAAAGAGATCACTGGAATCAAGCAGAAAGAACATGATGAGAATTTCAGCCAGTACTACGAGAGGTTTAAGGAACTTTGTGCTTTATGCCCTACTCACGGTATCACAGAAGGCTATCTTTTAACCTACTTTTACGAAGGACTCAAAGGTTGGGATAGAGGACTGCTCGATGCTGTAGCTAATGGAAGTTTCTTAGCTCGGAGCCTAGTAGATGGTCGTGCACTACTTGAAAGCCGTGCACTCAATGATGCACAATACGAAGGTGCCGATCCTATTTCTAGAAAGGTACACGAGGTAAGTTCCCATGCTATAAATGATTCAAAGTTAGATAAGATCACCTCTATGCTTTCAAATATGCTTGAACTAAAGAAACAGGTAGCTCCAGTTTGTTCCATATGCTCTCAAAGCCATCTTGAGGAACAATGTCCCTACACTGCAAGGGAGGAAGATTCCAGAACTGAAATGGCACAAGCCATTGGAGGCTATCAAGGAGGGCCAAGGACCCAAGGTTACAGTTGGAGAGATCCGAACAATGTCCTAAACCCTCAGCACATGTCGACCGGGCCAAACCTTGTCCCAGACCAGTTCCCAAGGCCCACATGGCAACCAAGGCCCACATGGCAACCAAGGCCCCCGGTCCCATTTTCTAACTTTTCTCATAATCATGCAAATAATCATACTTCTTCATCTTCTCATCCTAATTATGATAAAATGCTGGCTGCTCTTTCCCAAGGGCAGCAAACACTAATGGCGTCAACTCAGGCTCTTGTCACAGGTCAGTAAAATCAACAAAAAGACATCGCTGATCTCAAGGACCAAATGGGCAAGGTCGTGGACTTCATGGGAAAGATCCAAGCTAGCGGGGTGCTTCCACCTCAACCTACGCCCAACCCAAATGTAAGACCTGAAGCCAATGCAATTACCACTCAAAGTGGTAAAGTTCTCGGAGAAATAGAGTCAGATCCAACCGTTTCTGAGGCTGAAAAGCACAAGGTGGCAACTAAGACCACCACGACACAACCGCCAGTTCAACCTACCCACACACAAGGTAATAACCCAATCCCTTCAAGTTCGGTTGTTACTAATTCCCCATTTGTGCATGCACCATTTCCAAGTAGGCTTGCCAAATCTAAGAAGAATGAATCCGATGAGGAAATCTTGGAGATCTTCAAAAGGGTGCAAATCAACATGCCCTTGATCGAGTGCATCAAACAAGTGCCGAAATACGCAAAATTTCTGAAAGAGTTATGCACTCCAAGGTGCCAGACGAGGGCGAAGGAGGTTGTGATGGTGAGTGAAACAGTTTCTGCTGTAATCCAGCGTCGGCTACCCCCAAAGTTGAAGGATCCAAGGAGTTTTTCTGTTCCCTGCGTGATTGGTAACAAGTCATTTGATAAAGTCATGCTAGACTTAGGAGCATCCATTAATGTTATGCCATATTCACTATATGTTGCCCTAGGTCTAGGTAAATTACAGCATGACGATATTATCATTCAGTTAGCCGATCGCTCTAATGTGTATCCTAAGGGATACGTCGAAGATGTTCTTATGCAGGTTAACTAGCTCATCTTCCCCGCTGACTTTTATGTTCTAGACATGGAGGATTCCCCTACAAATCAAGCTCCACTAATGCTGTTAGGAAGACCATTCATGAGAACTGCCAAGACAAAGATTGATTTGTTCAATGGAACATTAACTATGGAAGTAGACGGAGAGTAAATTGGCTTCAACATTTTTGATGCCATGAGGTACCCTAGTTCCACAACTCATACTACTTTTTTCTATTGACGTGTGCACTTCTCTCGCAGAGAAACATTTTGATTCAATTCGAGAAGACACACTCAACATGATAATCCAAGAAGGAGTTAGCCTAACGCAATCAGGGGACGCCTTGGTTGAGGCTATGGATTACGAACTAGAACCTCGAATTTGGGATGAAGTCATGACCCTAAATGAGGCCCCCAGAATGGTACATCATCAGGTACCCTCGTCACTTCCAATTAGTACTAATGCCACTCCTCCTTCAGTGATTCAGGCCCCCGTTCTCGAGCTCAAAGTTTTGCCTGACCACCTGAAGTATGCCTATCTTGGTTCGGACGACACTCTGCCCGTCATAGTATCTTCTGCACTAACCGAGTCACAAGAAGATAGATTGGTACAGGTCTTAACGAAGTACAAGACAGCCATTGGATGGACTCTGTCAGATATCAAGGGAATCAGCCCTACAACCTGTGTGCATCGAATCTTGCTAGAAGATGATGCAAAGCCCTATCGCGAAGCCCAATGTCGCCTCCATCCTCCGATGATGGAAGTCGTGAAGCAAGAGGTCATCAAACTCTTGGACTGTGGTGTCATCTACCCAATTTCAGATAGCAAATGGGTCTCACCAGTCCAAGTAGTCCCAAAGAAAAGTGGAGTTACAGTTGTTGCGAACAGTGAAGGAGAGCTATGCCCCAGCGAACAGTGACCGGATACAGAGTCTGCATCGACTATCGACGCCTAAACAAAGCAACTAGGAAGGATCACTTTCCTTTGCCCTTCATTGATAAAATGCTTGAAAGGTTAGCAGGTCACTCCTATTATTGCTTTCTTGATGGTTATTCCGGATACAATCAAATCTGTATCGCTCAAAATGACCAAGACAAAACGACTTTCACTTGTCCTTTTGGCACTTTTGCCTACCGAAGAATGCCCTTCGGTTTATGTAACGCCCCAGGTACTTTCCAAAGATGCATGCTTTCTATTTTCTCTGAATACGTCGAAAAAATAATTGAAGTATTTATGGACGATTTCAGTGTCTTTGGGGATAGTTTTTATGCATGCTTAGAACACTTAGCACTTATCTTACAAAGGTGTGTCGAAACTAATCTGGTACTTAACTGGGAGAAATTCCATTTCATGGTTAGAAAATGGATAGTCTTGGGCCATATTGTCTCTGAAAGAGGAATTGAAGTAGATAAATCTAAAGTTGATACTGTGCGCCACTTACCCTCTCCCACTTCGGTGAGAGGAATCCGTTCATTTCTTGGTCACGCAAGATTTTATAGAAGATTTATCCAAGACTTCTCCCACATTGCAAGGCCCTTGTGCCGACTGCTTCAGAAAGAGACACCCTTCGTCTTTGATGCAGACTGTCAGGAAGCTTTTGAGAAGCTTAAAAATCTCTTAACCACTACCCCCATTCTTTGTGCCCCTGATTGGTCCTTACCCTTTGAACTAATGTGCGATGCCTCTGATTTTGCAGTTAGAGCCGTACTCGGACAAAGGCGGGATAAGAAGCCCTACGCCATCTACTATGCATCCAGAACCTTGAATGATGCCCAGATGAACTACACCACTACAGAAAAGGAGTTGCTTGCTGTTGTATTTGCTTTAGATAAATTTCGCTCTTATCTACTTCGAACTAAAGTCATTATTTACACTGATCATGCAGCACTGAAGTATCTCCTAGCTAAGAAGGAAGCGAAACCGAGGCTAATCCGATGGATTCTTCTTCTTCAAGAGTTTGACATCGAGATTAAAGATAACAAAGGGGTAGAGAACGTGGTTGCAGACCATTTGAGTCGCATTGCACATGAGCGAGATCCTGTGGCGATTCAAGAGATGTTTCCAGACGAACAACTCTTCAGAATTGAGGGAAGTACTCCTTGGTATGCTGATATTGTCAATTATTTAGTCACCAAGCAGTTGCCCACCACCCTCTCCCGTGCACAAAAAGATAAACTTAAGAAGCATGATAGGCACTATATTTGGGATGAACCTTATTTGTGGAAACACTGTGCAGATTTATTGATTAGGAGATGTGTCCCTGATATTGAACATAGGTCAGTCCTAGAGTTCTGCCATAGCCATGCTTGTGGAGGCCACTTTGGATCTAGAAAAAATGCACTCAAAATCTTATAATCTGGACTATATTGGCCCACACTTTTTAGAGATGCATATTCATTCTGTTTAGCCTGTGATAAATGTCAGCGATCAGGAAACTTAGGACGAAGGGATGAAATGCCACAACATTATGTTCTTACTGTTGAAATATTTGATGTTTGGGGTATCGATTTTATGGGTCCGTTTCCTCAATCTAATGGCTATCTCTATATCTTACTTGTCGTTGATTATGTATCGAAATGGGTGGAAGCTAAGGCCACCAGGACTAATGACTCTAAAACTGTTGCAGATTTCCTCAGAACTAACATTCTTTCCAGGTTTGGAATCCCGCGGGTCCTAATAAGCGATGGAGGAAGTCATTTCTGCAACAAGACCATTGAAGCTTTAATGAAACGGTATGGTGTCACTCATCGAGTCTCTACACCTTACCATCCTCAAACGAGTGGAATGGCGGAAGTCAGTAATAGAGAGATCAAGAAGATATTAGAGCGAACCGTGGGTCCTAATCGTAAGGATTGGAGCCAATGGTTGGATGATGCACTTTGGGCATACAGGACAGCATACAAAACACCTATAGGAATGTCACACTATAGGTTGGTGTATGGTAAAGAATGTCACCTTCCGGTGGAACTAGAGCATAAGGCATGGTGGGCCGTCAAAACTTTCAGCATCAAGCTTGATGACGCCGGTTTGCATCGGAAGCTCCAACTGAGTGAGCTTGAGGAAATCAGAAATGCTGCATTTGAAAGCACTCTGATCTACAAGGAAAAGGCAAAGGCATTTCATGACAAACAGATCAAGAGTAAAGCATTTGACATTGGCCAGAAAGTTTTGTTGTTCAATTCCGGCTTAGACTCTTTCCAGGTAAATTATTCTCCAGATGGGTAGGTCCTTTTGTTGTTACTAATGTGTTTGCCCATGGAGCCATACAGATCAAAAGCATTGAAACGGGAAAAGAGTTCAAGGTAAATGGCCACCGATTGAAGCCTTACATCAAGGAAATTGGAGGACACAATGTGGAGTAAGACAGAGTACTTCTACGTCCCATCAGATAAAGAATTTGGTCTAGGCTGGATGGACGTTAAACTTCAAGCGCTTGTTGGGAGGCAACCCAATGTGTTCTCGAGTGTGAAGGAGTCATCAACACAGATTTGCTTTCTTTCAACCCTTCACTCTCTTTTACTTTGTTTATGTTTTTCTTTCTTACTTCATTTTCTTAAATCATCTTCCTTACTTTGATTCTATGTTTAATTGTTTCGTATTTTCCTACATTGAGGACAATGTAGAATTTAAGTGTGGGGGAATGGTTTACAAATTTATTTGTACATTTGAAACTGTTTTATTAAGTTTTTTTTTTAATTTGCAATTGTTTTATTTATTTCTTACGAAAAAAAAAAATGACTTAGGGGAAGAAAGCTGCATCCACAGAGCAGGAGGACAAGATCAACCGAGGATATCGACCCGAGAACGACTCGGAGGAAGCCTCGGAGCACTTTCATGCATTGAGTACCCACGCGATAGCCCATGGCAGCAAGCATTCGCCCGTTCGTCACGCACCCACTCGGATGATCATAGCGAGGAGGACGAGACTTACTCGCCAGCACACTCGAGAGCCAAGCCTGCTGCAACTCGAGGGAGTCGACGCCATTTGACCAGGCATGGGAACCCCCGATACGAAGGACCATTGCATGCTGAAGACGTCCGAAGGATGCTAGATTGACACCTCCAGGGAGTTCAACACGACGAAGACTTGGAGGATGACCTTTGGCGCCAAATTCAGACGTCATCATCTTCGCCGTTCGTAAGGGACATTGAGGAGGAGCCATTCCCGCAACAATTTTTAACACCAAACTTTAATCAGTACAAAGGAACCTCCGATCTAGTAAAGCACATCAATTACTATCGGGGGGTCATGGTACCTCACATGCACAACGATGCGCTCATGTGCAAAGTTTTCCAAGCCTCGCTGCAAGGTCAGGCGACGACATGGTTCAACCATCTCCCCCGAAGATCAATCTCTTCCTTCGAAGAATTCGCCCTTGCTTTTGTGAAGGATTACTACCAGCTTCGCACCGTTGAAGTCAAGGATGACCACCTCTTCACCATTTGAAAGAGGTCTAAGGAAACCTTGCGGCAATACATCCAGAGGTATTGCGAAGAGAAGTCTCGTATCGTTGGCTGCAGCGATCTCGTCACAACCATGGCATTTAAGCAAGGCATACCGCGGGAGAGCCAGCTCTACGGAGACATCGTCATGGGCAACGCCCGAAGTCTCACCAAGATGTTGTACCTGGCCGAACGACATGCATGCTGGGAGGACGAGAAGAAAGCCGCACATGCCGCCAACCACGTCGAGGAAGATGGACATCCTACAAAGGCGTTTGCGCAGCCAAAGGATGAGGCCCACCGCGGAAACTCAGTCGAGAAAACCAGCAAGCGCAAAGGGAACCCGTCATCCAACATGTTTGGCGGGTGCGAAGCCAAACACAAAGTTTTCGGTACCTTTTCTCCAAATTTATAATCAGATAAAGGAAAAACCGTGGTTTGAAAGACTAGCTCCCGTCAAAGGCGACCAGGAGAGAGCCGACAAGACAAGATGGTGTGCCTATCATAATTGTTAAGGGCACGACATAAACTCTTGCCAGACTTTCGAAAGATACCTCCAGGATCTCTTGAAGGAAGGATACTGCATCGAGTAAGTCAGAAAAAAGGAAACAGATCGTCTCGGAAACAAAGACCCCTAGGAACCCCTCACAAAAGATGATCCGTGTAGACACCATCATTGTCGAGTCCGAGTTGCAAGGTGTTACCAAGAAACTCATCATTAAAGACATAAATTTTTTGGTTAAAATTCGGATCAGTGCCTACTTTGCTCACATAACATCTTTCAATAGGATTAAAGATGTTTTGTTTCAACGTCTAGTGAAATTGTCTTACCGCCTACGCTTTTGTTTAGAAAGCACTAAGCCCTTCGTCACGCGAAACACTCCAAGCCTTTGCCATGCAAAGCACCCGAGTCTTCGTCACACGAAGCACTCTAAGTCTTCACCATGTGAAGCACTCCAAGCCTTTGCCATGCAAAGCACCCGAGTCTTCGTCACACGAAGCACTCTAAGTCTTCGCCATGTGAAGCACTCCAAGCCTTTTCCATGCAAAGCATCCGAGTCTTTGTCACGTGAAGCACTCTAAGTCTTCGTCACGCAAAGCACTCTAAGTCTTCGCCATGTGAAGCACTCCAAGCCTTTACCATGCAAAGCACCCGATCCTTCGCCATGCGAAGCACTCCAAGCTTTGCCATGCGAAGCACTCCAAGCCTTCGCCACGGGAAGCACTCTAAGCCTTCGCCACGCGAAGCACTCCAAGCCTTCGCCACTGGAAGCACTCTAAGCCTTCGCCACGCGAAGCACTCTAAGCCTTCGCCCCGTGAAGCACTCTAAGTTTTTGTCCCGAGAAACACTTCAAAGACTTCGTCACGCGAAGTACTGTAAGTCTTCGTCATGCGAAACACTCCAAGCCTTCGTCCCGCGAAGCACCCCAAGCCTTCGTCATGCGAAGCACTCCAAGCCTTCGCCATGCGAAGTACTCCAAGCCTTCGCCACGCGAAACACTCCAAGCCTTCGCCACGCGAAGCACTCTAAGCCTTCGCCCTGCGAAGCACTCTAAGTTTTCGTCCCGCAAAACACTTCAAAGACTTCGTCACGTGAAACACTCTAAGTCTTCGCCATACGAAGCCCTCCAAGCCTTCATCTCGCGAAGCACCCCAAGTCTTTGCCACGTGAAGCACTCTAAGTTTTCGTCCCGCGAAACACTTCAAAGAATTCGTCACGCGAAGCACTCTATGTCTTCGCCATGCGAAACACTCCAAGCCTTCGTCCCGCGAAGCACCCCAAGCCTTCGCCATGCGAAGCACTCCAAGCCTTTTCCATGCAAAGCACCCGATCCTTCGCCATGCGAAGCACTCCAAGCCTTTTCCATGCGAAGAACTCCAAGCCTTCGTCACGCGAAGCACTCTAAGCCTTCGCCATGCGAAGCACTCTAAGCCTTCGCCCCGTGAAGCACTCTATGTTTTCGTCCCGCGAAACACTTCAAAGACTTCGTCACGCGAAACACTCTAAGTCTTCTCCATGCGAAACACTCCAAGCCTTCGTCCCGCGAAGCACCCCAAGCCTTCGCCATGTGAAGCACTCCAAGCCTTCGCCATGCGAAGCACTCCAAGCCTTCGCCATGCGAAGCACTCCAAGCCTTCGCCACTCGAAGCACTCCAAGCCTTCGCCACTCGAAGCACTCTAAGCCTTCGCCCTGCGAAGCACTATAAGTTTTCATCCCGCAAAACACTTCAAAGACTTCGTCATGTGAAGCACTCTAAGTCTTCACCATGCGAAGCCCTCCAAGCCTTCGTCCCGCGAAGCACCCCAAGTCTTTGCCACGTGAAGCACTCCAAGCCTTTGCCATGCAGCCTTTACCATGCAAAGCACCCGAGTCTTCGCCACGAAAAACACTCCAAGCCTTCGCCATACGAAACACTTGAAGCCTTCACCATGCAAAGAACTCAAAGTTTTTGCCACACAAAGCACAATAAGTCTTCACCATGCGGACCAAGCCACGACTTCGCCACGCGAAGCGCTCAAGGCTCGTCTCAGAGAGGCACATGAAACCATCCAAGAACTTGACTTGTTGGAGTCGGAAAGCTACTAAAAAAACACTTCCAACCCCACCAAGAAGGGCAACCACCAGGCCATGACAAACAGTGGGCAAATGTTTTAACATGCGAAGTCCAATTCTGCATTTCAGTGCGCGGGATCGAAATTCATTCGATCATAACTCGTTCAATTTAGGTCACCCTGACATTAACTTGATGGCCCTAAAAAGATACGGAAGTCAGCTTTCCAACGTCGTTTACCTTACTCAATTCCAAGTTGTGACGAGTTCCCAATGAACGTTGTTGTACACAAAGGTCAACTGCACGTACCAGTGCACGAGTACGAGATTCATTTAGTCATAGACCACTTAATTTTGATCACCATGACATGAGGTCGATGTATTTAGAAAGCTAAGGAAGTCAGATTTCTAACATCATTGATATCACTCAATTCCAAGTTATGACGAGTTCCCCGTAAGCATTTTTGTACACAAAGGTCAACTGCATGAATTAGCGCACGAGTACAAGATTCGACCAATCCTACAAGGCTCAATTCGGATCGTCTTGGAACAAGCTTGGTGGCAGTAGAAAGGTATGGAACTCATCTTTCCAAACCCACCAACGACACTCAATTCGTAGTTAAAATGAAGTCAGAAGACCAAATTTACTACACAAAGGTCAAATCTGCACGAAACACTCAAAAAAAAAGTGGAAGGCTTCTATTAATGAAAATTAAAGAAGTTGGCAATTCATAAGTCGAATGCTCAAACATGTATTCAATGCTAAGATCAAGCCTTAGAGGCCTTCAGTCATCTCATCGTGGACTTCCAGTGACACATCGTCCATGACCTTCTTCAAACAATGGGGGCAACTTCCTCAACATCGCTTACTTGGCATAGATGGCATCTCCATGCTCTTTTCCTTCAATTAGGTGATGATGTGCAACGTATTGAGCTTTGCAGGGAGCATGATCGATCCTCCATGCTCCACCTTCTTACCACTACATTTTGAGCTTAACAAAGCCTTGAAGATCGAGTCTTTAGAAGGTCATCTGTCATCCAAAGCAACTCCTTGGAAGGCTTAAGTTACTTCGTGACACTATATGCACTTCGCCTCGCTTCATGGGAAGCCTTGCTTCGAAGATGAAGCACATCTCTCCTTGTAGCTGCAACACACATTGCCTCGCATCTGGAACAAGCCTTATGCTGGGTTGTGACGCGTCGCACTCCAAGTGATGGGACTCCTCGCCTCGCACTTGCACATCTTGCCTTGTAGTTGCACCATGCATAGCCTCGCACCTGCAACATTCCTCGCCTCGCACTAGCAGCATGTCTCGCCCTGTAGTTGCACTCTGCTGCACCTCACACCGTACTCTGCTGCAGCTCAAACCGCACACTGCTACACCTCGCGCCTTGCACACTGCTGCACCTCGCGCCTCGCACTCTGCTGCACCTCGCACCTCTCACTCTACTGCACCTCGTGCCGCACTCTGCTGCACCTTGCCTTGCACTCTGCTGCACCTCGCATTGCATTCTGCTCCACCTCCCCGTTAAAGGCCTTGATGTTGGCTCCGCCCACACTTGAAGATGATGAGTCCGTCAACGCGCCAAGCTCTTCTTTTCACAAAGCATCATAGGCATGTCAACTGGAGGAGCGTCTTGGTGTCAAGTCCATCATCTCTTAAAGTCGGAAGCTCCAACAAGTCCCGGACATGCCACCAGATGGTACTCCACAAAATGTGGTCTTCAAGACTACACCAGAAGTATGTCTTCATACATCTTGAAATGACCGTCTCGAAGAGTAGAGCGTACACCGCTTGAATCATTGCAATCGGACATCTACAGCTCTTAATATCTACGAAAGATCGAAACTGAACAAAAGAAAAATAATATATAAAATATATGTTATAAATATATATTAAAATATTTATATATATATATATATATATTGTATCCATACAAAAGCAAGTCCGTGACTTGCATGAAACATACTGGGAAAAATCAAAGCTGTCTTCTGACAGCACCACAAAAAAAAAAACTAATGAAAAGAGAAAACACAGCAGCCAACATTCTCTGCGCGCGCCGCCTTCAACTGCTCCCACGCCCGACGCGCCCAACTCTGCTGCCCGCTAGCTGCTGCCCAACTGACTCTATTCTGCTACAGCAACGAACCACAGCGTGCACTGCAGCCTCCACTGAAGCTTCCTCTGACACGACCCATCCCAATGCCCCCAGGATTACCATGGAATGTGTCATGCTCCCGTCTGACAAGAGGTGTCAGACAAGGGATAACCTGTTGCCACTGCCCAACCGGGCTTCTAGAGTGCGTAAGGATCGATGTAGGAGGTGTGCGATGCTCAAGTCTCTGCTGCAGTCGCATCCGGAATCAACCTGAAGGGCATTAAAAACAAAAGCTGTGAGTGGACGAAAATAAACAAGTCTGTTTAAAACATTTATAAGACATTTATGCCCCCCAGTAAAAGCATATGCATGCACCATCATTGAAAATCATATATCATATAATATGAACCATAAACATAATTTTAGCCACTGCACCATACACTCCAATCCGACATCCCTGATGTCTGACGTCCATGACGTCAATAAGGTCACAATCACAAGGCTACGCGTACAACTCGGGTCTCAATTTCCGAGTTCAATCCCCGAACCCCGTTCGGGTACAGCATCCCCGATGCTTAGCGTCATAGACGCTGGACGTTATAGACGTCCGTGACCTCTCCGGGGTACCTCATCCGGAGGAGACAGTATCATATGGAAGGATCTATACAGTGCAGTACCAAATACATTTTATTGATATCCAAATGCAAAGCATATATATATACATAGATAAAATCCAAACCAATCTTTAAGTTTCATCAGACGGGTCTCAAGCCCAAATACCGTGAAATGTGCCATAACCATAATTTCAATATCATCAAAACCATTATAAGTCCAAATAGTTGATTTAAATCCAAAATCATCTATTTGATTCCATTTTAGGGTCCCCGACCCGAATCACATGTATAAATCAACTGGGCCTCTGGCCCGATTTCATAAGTTAACTGGCCCCTGGCCTGAATTCATAAGTCCACTAGGCCCCTGGCCCGATTCATAAGTTAACTGGGCCCCTGGCCCGATTCATAAGTTAACTGGGCCCCTGGCCCGATTTTACTTTATCAAGTCCGTAACCGTTTCATGAAATCATATCCAACCACATTTATGGAAATCGGTGCAAATCCAGAAAACATCGATTTACGTGCAAATACGTAAATCACCTCGAAATGCGTGAAATCATTTTAAATCCACCGATATCCAAAATAAATCATTTAATCACAATTATAACAATCATGAAACAGTTATGCATGCATCGAATTTATAAAACCAATGTCCACTCACAGACCGTTTAACCGAGCGCCTCGATACGCGTGCCATAGGCCTTCGCGGGCCACACCACTATCACCGGGACTTCCAATCCTGTCCAAATCACATTAGAGGATTACTAACCTCTCCATTAACATCCTATTCAAGTCCCGTAATTTTCCCGAAATTTTAAGTATTTTTAAACTGGATTTAAAACCTTTGGACATCCCGAACAATATCGAAACGGGATCCGATCGACACGAAACCAACGCCAAAATGTTCGTTACATTGTATAGGATAAAAGTCATGTTGACCTCACCTCGAGATTCGTGCCCACGTGCCGTCACGCGCCGCCGTGAGTGGCTGCGCGTGAAAGCCACGTGCCTGCTACAGTGACTGCTACAGTGTTCCTTCTTCACCCGTTTGTCTGGTAAACGGGTTGAAAAACCCGCGATAGGACCCGGTTCAATCACACCCAATTCGACATCAATTCAATCCGTTCTTGATCCTAAAACAATCATTAACCAAACAATTTCAGTTCTGTGACATCGATTAACATCAACCAATCCATAATCGTGCCACCAACCCGTGATCACCCAAAACTCCACAAATCCTCAACCATTGTCAAATTAACTTCACAGGAAGCTTATTAGGATTAAAACGAACCAATTCGAATGATTAATTAAACACGACGTTACCTCAATCACCACGACTCAAGCTTGGATTTTCCAGCCGTCCACCGCGTCCGTCCACCGCCCTAGGAGCCTCAAAGCTTGCAACATTTGATCTGGATCGGCTCGTTGAGGTTCCAGGAAGCTCAATCAATCATCAATTAGGCTTGGGCTGGCCTAAAACTAGAAGTTCGAATTTGAACTTCACAAAAACCAGTTTCGGGTTTTTGAACCTTCCTCCACCATTTTCACTCCATTTTTCCATCTCTCAATCTCAGAGAACCACTCTCGACTTACTCTCCATTCTTTTAATTCAATTTAGCCGTTAAAGGCGTCCCAAAGTAGCCCACAATCCCTAGTGTAAAGCTCCCCTGTACTGACCCGAAACCATTAAAAATCAGTGCCCATGTTCTTGTGAGTGATTGCCAGCACAATACATGTGCAATCATAATCCAAAGCTGCCCCAAATCAGTCATTTAATGGATAAACAATCCATGGGATCGATCGCAAAAACATCCCACTTCATGGCTGATCAATCAAACAGTGCTCCCGTGTGAAATTACAATTCTGCCCTTGTGTAGAAAATTACCAAAATGCCCCTCACGCATCCTGACCCGTAACTTGGTCATACGGACTCCGATTGATGCCTGCCGCCTGTCTACGGACTCAGGGTATTGAGACCTTCCTAACGGTCCTTGGCCCTCGGCCATCGGACCTCCCGATCAAAAAGTCAACATTTTCCCCTTATCGTCCAAATTACGAAAGTGCCCCTGAACTTCCGTACATCATAACTTTCACCACGGACATCGGATTCGAACGTGCCACCTGTCTATGAACTCGTGACGTCCCGAACTACGTCACGGTCATCGGTCAAAGTCCGTTTGACCATCCGAATTAAAAGTCAACGTTTTGCCCACGCCCAAGGGTAAAACGGTCATTTTGCACAATTCTTCTTAAATCACTCAACGAATCCCAGATTAGTCAATCACAATTAAATATTATTAAATCCCGATATTCGGGACGGGTCGTTACAACCTTCCCTCCTTAAAGAATTTCGTCCTCGAAATTACCAATAACCTTATTCCACAACCACCTTGTGGAAAACATTTCGACCTCACATCTGTGTACACATATACACCCACTTACTGGAACAACACCAGTCTCGTCTGCACCCAGACATCCTATCACATTCATACGTCATAACAACAATACTCGACCACCTCGAGTGGAATTGATCACCTGATCCGCGATAAAATCGCTTAACCATTTAGCTGACTCCTTCAGCTAGAGGGTTCCTTTCCATTGCCAATACACATGACGTCTACTCCCCCTGGGAGTCACCAAAACCCACTCGTCAGTCCATGCTGACATCATCAGTCCATGCTGACATCATTAGTCAAACTGTCACCACTAAGCTTTACCACCCTGGTAAAGCCCCAACCATCAGCCAGTCAGTGACACCACCACCTACTACATCACTCTCGATGTAGCGCAAGATCAACCACATGATCTCAATTCGCAGGGCAAGCCCATTCCTGCGACATAAATAAATCTCAATGTCCATAATCGCCGACTCCCTCAGCGAACCAAGACGCTGGAAACATCACGGTGTGAAAACATCACACAAGGCTATTCGTGGTTACTCAGACCACCAATTCACTCATTCTGAGTGTACGTATACCGTCAACTTACTCCATCAAGTGGTGTAACTGGAACAAATTGAATACCAGCCCAGCAGTGAACACACATCTCAAAACTAGGGTTCCACTAGCCAACCATGGCTAAGAGCACCTGCTCAAATAATCACTGAACCCGACAAAATCACCCTGCTCGGCGCACAGTATCCAATGTCCAGTCCACAATCACAACCAAACAAATGATATCGGAACCAAGCCGATTACCAACACGTTTAGTTACACACCACTGGTACATCCCATGTACCGCCATTAGGCACCACTCAGCCTAACCAGTATCAATCCCCGTACAACGTACCCTGTACGTACATCAATCCATCAATCCGCCTACAACCACCCAGGTCGTAGCCAAACACGTCCCAATAATGGAGTACATTTGCCCAAACCAACATGAGACAAAACGAAACTCCACCCATCATCCAGTTCCAGTTCCGAATCCGAATTCGCAATTTCGAAAGAAATCCCGAATCCAAACCCAGACATCATAATTTTATTCCATGTCCAAATCCGAATCCGAAATCATTATTCTGTAAGCTAGCATTGGAATAATCATTCCGCACCCAATTCCGGCAATCCACCTTCGAGCTTCGCAATCGAATCCTGAATCGTCACCCAGAAATTCGATTCCAAGACCCAAAATCTTGTTTACGTCCACCAAGACGTAACATAACCGATCCTATCGGTTACCTGCTCAAAACACTCGATTGACTTCATAGGGAAGCCAATCCCAATATCCATACGTCAAAGGTTGACAAAATTCGACCACATCGGAAACCTACTCAACCAAGTCACAAACCATATGGACTCACTCCGAAAAGAAGTTCAGTCCCGTCATTTACGACTCACATATCAAGGTATGAGTGATAAACTCACACCCAATCTGGATCATCACGATCACGACCTAGATCCATCACTACGTTATCCGACAAGTAACATCACGATCCTAGATCGTCACATCGACCAAAGTCGACAACATCACAAATCAGATCCACCTAGGATCCACATATGCCCACATAGCTAACAATCCATCTGAAAGCTGATCGTAGGGTCTTACACCCTCAATTGAATCCTTCGTCAAATTTCCCTTGGTGGAATGGTGATCCCACATTTCACCACCAAATCCAAAAAAATCATACACAACTTCTAGTGTCCAATGACCCCAAGCCAAACATGGGTCCACCCACCAATACACGCTCAACGTACTGGTAGCAACAATCATCATCTGCCACGACAGGAAATAAGAAGTCAACTCCAATGACTTCGGAATACCAATCACCGATGCGGAAACGAGCACTCCTCTCGTCTCCCAATCACAACTTTCCCCGAATCGGGAGTTCCAACCATGTTGGAAACAGGCATGCTCCTAATGAGATGTCAAGTTCAACCACTGGACTGCCCACGCCCATACCTCACTTGGGCCACCACGTGTCCAAAATCAATTTATTACTCGGACCTCACGTCCGCCAATAATCATTTATGCACATACCCTGATTCCGAACGGAATATCCACAACTCTGCCTGGATGTGCATACCATACTGCCTTCGTCTCACATCTCAATCTTTACAGGTTCAATCCTCAGGTTCCAAGTGATTCACAATCACACAAATCACAGAATCCCACATCAATACCACGAATGGTTTTCCCCGACCTTTCCAAATTCAATAATTTCCTTGTACTCTCAGGGGATATAAGCAGTACACAATCTTACCAATCTCGGAGTTGACAACAACTCCCCAAATCCACCAATTCTCATGACATACGGAACATCGTCCCTAGATTCCTCAAGTCTCAATGTCAGGACCCACCCCGGTTTCACCCCGAAACCCGAGGTAAATCCTGCTCCCGTCGGACTCCTCGACACAACACCCAAGTAAAACTCAAGCAAACCCAGTCAGACGCAGGAGTCCTTAACTGAATATCCCAACGTTATCGTTTACAGAGCATAGTACGAAAATACAAGGAACTAAAAAAAAACGATAAATTACACGCACTCGGAAGTCTGTAAAACTATTCCGGGATCCCTCACGTCCCTTCTATGCCTCTGACACTGCCTCGACGTCAAGACCCCGCGCTCGCTCCACAACCTGGAGGGCAAGTTAAAACAAAAGTGTGAGTGGACCAGAAAGTACAAAAAGTTCAAAACCACTTTATATGAAAACCGAGTTTAACCCTCCGTTTTGAAACCACATGCATAACCAACAGTTATGAACACAGTTATAAAATAATCATTATAAAACATCATAAGAAACAGAAACACTATAAAATATCATAAGAAACCATCGCATGAGTATCAGAAACCGTATCAAATCCTCATTTCCCGATCGAACCTGCTGGACCTATCCGAGTCTTTAAACTCCCGAGTCTTTAAACTCAATCCAGGCCTTAATCATATCCGAGTCTTTAAACTCAATCCGGGTCTTTAAACCCAATCCGGCCGGTCCCCCGTCACATAAATCCGGGTCTTTAAACCCAATATCCAGATCCAGCAAATCCAATCCCAAAACCATGTTAAAACCATTTACCAATCCACATCCAAACCCGAATCCGAAATCACTGGTCTGAAGCCCTTCCGGCGTTCAGAACCGTCATTCCGAACCCAAATCTGGAATACCACTTTTCAAGCCTTTGACCCAAATCCAATTGTCACTTTCGATTTCAAACCAAAACCATGATTCTCAAAATCATGTCCCAAAACCCCTTAAAATCATTGAAATCATTTATCTTTCCAAAATCACCCTTTTCTCGTAAAACGTGCTAAAACTGTACTTTCTCGTAAAACGTGCAAACATGTAAAGCCAACAAAACATATTCGAGAAACATGAAACCATAAACAAAACCATAAAACAATTATAGAAAACAGTTATGCATGTTCGAGTTTAAAGTAGGGGTCCACTCACAGTACTGAGCCCAACTCGCGTCCCGCACGTCCAGCCCGTTCCTCGGCTTCCTCGGGAACTCCCGATCTTGTCAAACACCGTCAAATTATGTCACTAAGACGTCTACAAACACTCACCTAAATTCCCTCAAAAATCCCCGAACCGAAGACCTAGAACCCCGGGACCCTAAACATTCACCCTCGAGGAACTACACTCAAACGACTTCCGATTGACTCGAAACCAACTCCATTGAACTCACCACAACTCCTGGACCAAAACCCATGTTGACCGTTTCTCCCAGAACCGCCGCACGCGCCTCCACGCGCCGCCCAAAGTGGCTGCGCGTGGCCCTCACGCGCCAGCTACAGTACACCTTCAACCTCACGTCGACCCGATTCAACACAGTAGGCTGCAGCTTGAACCGGCGTCAACGGTTCTCCGCCGTGCCTGCACCAAAACACCTCCTTCCTTCTCCTATAGCTTCGTCCAACCTTACTCTAAGCATCCCCATCCTCCAATCACCTCGACACATCCCCTACACCGTCGACTCAGACTCGAAACCAGACGGCCCAATTCCTCTGTTTTCCTCTCCGGCCGCCCAGGTAACCTCCCTTCACGGTGGTAACACCCGACGGTTCCTAGGACCTCAAGGAACCTAACCCGACTCTCCTAGACCTTCGACTCAGTCTCTAGGATCACGACTCTTGGTTTGAACCAAAACGGGAAAACAGGGCACACAGAGTCCCTCCGTCGTGCCAACCTCCACCGTGCACCTCCCGTCACGGCAGCTCAACCAAATGACGCCCTGGACTCAACTGAACTCCCTAAACTACCCTAGACTCTTCGATTCAACCTCTCAGGCCACAACTTCCGATTTGAAGTTCACGGCCAAAACAGAGCATAGACACGGGGCAATAGAAATTACCTGCAACCTGTCGCCGTCGTGAGCTCCGCTGGTAGTGGTTGACTCCTCGCAACCCGCACGACACCACCACGGTCTCAGTTGCCCCGTACACGGCCGCCACCCGCCACGATTCTCACGACCTCCCTGCTATTTACCCCTGGTTTTCCCGCAGTTCCCAGCTGCCCAACCACACGACTTCCTCACCTCCCAACCTTCTTACCGTCTCCCTTTCCTTCTCTGGACACCCACACACACTCACAACTCACCAGCTCCCTCAATCAACCCTTCACTGCTCTCAATTTCCTCTCACCATCTCCCTCTGTTTCTGTTTCCTTCTGCGTACAAACACGAACACGGGCACGGGTACACCCCAATAATAGAACCGTGCACACTCCTTAGAATCCCCCAGAACCCACTACACACTTGCCACATGTCACCATCCCCCACTCTCTCTCACCCATGTGGCCCAATCTCAACCCTTCATCTGCTTCTCTCTGCACAAATCCCCAGGTGCCAAAAGACCAAAATACCCTCCAGTTTTACACATTTTTACGATTTTACCAAAACTTCCTAGACCCGTAACTCTCGCCTCGTAAGTCCGATGAATACGTGCCGCTTGTCATCGAACTCAGGATGACGAGAGCTATCTAACCATCCTAGGTCAACCTACCAAAACTCGATTATTCAAAAAGTCAACTATTTCCCCCTACTTTACTCAAATTACGGTCATGCCCTCAACCTTCCGAACATCACAATTCCCTCCTCGGATGTCGGAATCAGGCGTGCCACCTGCCTATGGATTCGTGACGTCCTAAACTACGTCCTGGTCACTGGTCAACCCCCATTTGACCACCCGAACTAAAAATCAACTATTTTGTCCAAACTAGGGGCAACATCGTCATTCTAAACGTACGGACCTATCGGGACCACCTAACCACGGATTTACCTCACTAATCACACCTTAATCACTATCTTAATCCCGGCTCTCGGGACGGGTTGTTACAATCTACCCACCTAAATAGAATTTCGTCCCCGAAATTCCACAGCTAGTTTCCCGACACCTATGGTTTCCTACCCGGTAAAGAACAACCTTTCCTGAGTTCCCTGTCTATCATCTCCACCTTGGGTATTTCGCTCCATCCCCAACTACGGTTACTACGGCCAACCCTAGTTATGTAACAGCTACCTGGTGTACGCAAGGGAAACTCTATGAACAGCAAACAAAGGTATTTTACAATACCTCATGTGGAGTACCCGATAGAATTCACAGAGCACATCCTCGTGTACGACCACAGATACTTTCCTACTGGCTGGCTCCTCTCTCGGTGGTTACTTCGGCCACTATCGGAATAAATCTACAAAGTCCTAAAGGCAAACTCTAGCTTGTGGGTTCTCTCCTTCAATAACCTCATGTCGATCAGTTATAGTCACTCCTTTCCTGTACCTTCCGTCATCCTCCTATGGGACTGACCATAACACTCCAAGTCCTCTAGGAAAGTTCCTAGACTCTACCCTGGGATCCAACAACTAACCCTAAATACAGTACAACCAAAAGTACTACAAGTACCTGTCCCCGCATCTGATGTCGACTGACCTTCCTGCTGAGTCATCGAGAACACTCGGGCCTGAGATCCTGACGCTCTACCACGTCCCCTCGAACTATTAGTAGCAGTGCCACCACCTCTTCTCGGGCTTGCTGTCCCTGACGCTGTACTCTGTCCGGACTCCGCTACTCCTCTGCCTACACCACCTTCCTGTGGCAACAGTGGACACTCACGTCGGAAATGACCTCGATCCCCACAGTGGAAACACACATTCCAACCCGGTCCACTGTTCGGTCTCCCTGTAGACGCTACAGATGTCGCACTCGCTTGTGGAGTCGGCGGTGCTCGGTAACCCCAAAATCCTGAACTCTGGAAACTGCCAGGCCTACCAAAACGATCATCGCCCGACGATGACGCTCCACCGAAGTTACCTCTTTTCGGTATCCGCTGGCTCGAAGCTCCAGGAATAGATGGTTCCCGGCGTCGCACCGGCAAACTGGCCTCAACCCTCACCGCAGCATCTGACAAGTCTCGGAGGGTAGCAAATGATCTAGCCGTCACGATGGCTCGAATCTCGCCTCGCAGGCCCAGCTCAAATCTACGACACTTCTCGGCTTCAGTGGCCACAAAAGCAGGAGCAAACCGAGACAACATCTGAAACTTCCGTTCATACTCTGCCACTGTCATATTCCCTTGCTGGAGCTGCAGAAACTCCGCCTCCTTGGCATCTCGGAAAGAACGAGGATAATACTGCTCCAGAAACCGTTCCCTGAACGTCTCCCAAGTTACACTATGGGCATCCCAACCGGACAACTCGAGGGTATACCACCACTCATACGCCGCACCATCTAATAAAAAGGTAGCCAACAATACTCGCTCCTCCGGCGGACAATGCATCACCGCAAAAATCCGCTCAAGTCTGGTAATCCACCCCTGGGCTTCCTCAGGATCAGCCCCGCCACTAAAAGTAGTAGCCCCAAGCCGCTGGGCTCGCTCTATCGTGGCACCCTCCGTCTCTCTTACTACTTCTTCAGGTTGTGGAGAGGGTCTACGTCTCGGAGGCATCGTCAACCGCACGCTGAAAGAGGCATAGAAGCAGTCAAATAACTAAAACACAACCGCACAAACCAACAAACCCAACAAACTCGACAAAACCTATGCTCTGATACCAATTGTTAGGACCCACCCCGGTTTCACCCCGAAACCCGAGGTAAATCCTGCTCCCGTCTGACTCCTCGACACAACACCCAAGTAAAACTCAAGCAAACCCAGTCAGACGCAGGAGTCCTTAACTGAATATCCCAACGTTATCGTTTACAGAGCATAGTACGAAAATACAAGGAACTAAAAAAAACGATAAATTACACGCACTCGGAAGTCTGTAAAACTATTCTGGGATCCCTCACGTCCCTTCTATGCCTCTGACACTGCCTCGACGTCAAGACCCCGCGCTCGCTCCACAACCTGGAGGGCAAGTTAAAACAAAAGTGTGAGTGGACCAGAAAGTACAAAAAGTTCAAAACCACTTTATATGAAAACCGAGTTTAACCCTCCGTTTTGAAACCACATGCATAACCAACAGTTATGAACACAGTTATAAAATAATCATTATAAAACATCATAAGAAACAGAAACACTATAAAATATCATAAGAAACCATCGCATGAGTATCAGAAACCGTATCAAATCCTCATTTCCCGATCGAACCTGCTGGACCTATCCGAGTCTTTAAACTCCCGAGTCTTTAAACTCAATCCAGGCCTTAATCATATCCGAGTCTTTAAACTCAATCCGGGTCTTTAAACCCAATCCGGCCGGTCCCCCGTCACATAAATCCGGGTCTTTAAACCCAATATCCAGATCCAGCAAATCCAATCCCAAAACCATGTTAAAACCATTTACCAATCCACATCCAAACCCGAATCCGAAATCACTGGTCTGAAGCCCTTCCGGCGTTCAGAACCGTCATTCCGAACCCAAATCTGGAATACCACTTTTCAAGCCTTTGACCCAAATCCAATTGTCACTTTCGATTTCAAACCAAAACCATGATTCTCAAAATCATGTCCCAAAACCCCTTAAAATCATTGAAATCATTTATCTTTCCAAAATCACCCTTTTCTCGTAAAACGTGCTAAAACTGTACTTTCTCGTAAAACGTGCAAACATGTAAAGCCAACAAAACATATTCGAGAAACATGAAACCATAAACAAAACCATAAAACAATTATAGAAAACAGTTATGCATGTTCGAGTTTAAAGAAGGGGTCCACTCACAGTACTGAGCCCAACTCGCGTCCCGCACGTCCAGCCCGTTCCTCGGCTTCCTCGGGAACTCCCGATCTTGTCAAACACCGTCAAATTATGTCACTAAGACGTCTACAAACACTCACCTAAATTCCCTCAAAAATCCTCGAACTGAAGACCTAGAACCCCGGGACCCTAAACATTCACCCTCGCGGAACTACACTCAAACGACTTCCGATTGACTCGAAACCAACTCCATTGAACTCACCACAACTCCTGAACCAAAACCCATGTTGACCGTTTCTCCCAGAACCGCCGCACGCGCCTCCACGCGCCGCCCAAAGTGGCTGCGCGTGGCCCTCACGCGCCAGCTACAGTACACCTTCAACCTCACGTCGACCCGGTTCAACACAGTAGGCTGCAGCTTGAACTGGCGTCAACGGTTCTCCGCCGTGCCTGCACCAAAACACCTCCGTCCTTCTCCTATAGCTTCGTCCAACCTTACTCTAAGCATCCCCATCCTCCAATCACCTCGACACATCCCCTACACCGTCGACTCAGACTCGAAACCAGACGGCCCAATTCCTCTGTTTTCCTCTCCGGCCGCCCAGGTAACCTCCCTTCACGGTGGTAACACCAGACGGTTCCTAGGACCTCAAGGAACCTAACCCGACTCTCCTAGACCTTCGACTCAGTCTCTAGGATCACGACTCTTGGTTTGAACCAAAACGGGAAAACAGGGCACACAGAGTCCCTCCGTCGTGCCAACCTCCACCGTGCACCTCCCGTCACGGCAGCTCAACCAAATGACGCCCTGGACTCAACTGAACTCCCTAAACTCCCCTAGACTCTTCGATTCAACCTCTCAGGCCACAACTTCCGATTTGAAGTTCACGACCAAAACAGAGCATAGACACGGGGCAATAGAAATTACCTGCAACCTGTCGCCGTCGTGAGCTCCGCTGGTAGTGGTTGACTCCTCGCAACCCGCACGACACCACCACGGTCTCAGTTGCCCCGTACACGGCCGCCACCGCCACGATTCTCACGACCTCCCTGCTATTTACCCCTGGTTTTCCCGCAGTTCCCAGCTGCCCAACCACACGACTTCCTCACCTCCCAACCTTCTTACCGTCTCCCTTTCCTTCTCTGGACACCCACACACACTCACAACTCACCAGCTCCCTCAATCAACCCTTCACTGCTCTCAATTTCCTCTCACCATCTCCCTTTGTTTCTGTTTCCTTCTGCGTACAAACACGAACACGGGCACGGGTACACCCCAATAATAGAACCGTGCACACACCTTAGAATCCCCCAGAACCCACTACACACTTGCCACATGTCACCATCCCCCACTCTCTCTCACCCATGTGGCCCAATCTCAACCCTTCATCTGCTTCTCTCTGCACAAATCCCCAGGTGCCAAAAGACCAAAATACCCTCCAGTTTTACACATTTTTACGATTTTACCAAAACTTCCTAGACCCGTAACTCTCGCCTCGTAAGTCCGATGAATACGTGCCGCCTGTCATCGAACTCAGGATGACGAGAGCTATCTAACCATCCTAGGTCAACCTACCAAAACTCGATTATTCAAAAAGTCAACTATTTCCCCCTACTTTACTCAAATTACGGTCATGCCCTCAACCTTCCGAACATCACAATTCCCTCCTCGGATGTCGGAATCAGGCGTGCCACCTGCCTATGGATTCGTGACGTCCTAAACTACGTCCTGGTCACTGGTCAACCCCCATTTGACCACCCGAACTAAAAATCAACTATTTTGTCCAAACTAGGGGCAACATCGTCATTCTAAACGTACGGACCTATCGGGACCACCTAACCACGGATTTACCTCACTAATCACACCTTAATCACTATCTTAATCCCGGCTCTCGGGACGGGTTGTTACACTCAAACATACCATTTTATCCGTTCATCACTTGTCATCATAAATCTGTTGGGACTTATCCCAACACGACACAACCTCCACTGGATCCCATCCAGTCCAAGACTCAACCACCACTGAGTCGCAGATACCAATCATATGCCCATCAGGACAGAGTCACACCCCAACTGGTAGCTCATCGTCATCACAATCACCGACACCAGCACCAGCGTTAGTACCAGCACGAACGCCCCATCATCAACACTAGTATCAGTACACGAGCATCCATACTAGTATTGGCATAAAAGAACCAACATACCAACATCCATACATAGCACATGAACATCCATGCTGGCACACGAACATCCATGCTAGCACCCGGTGTGCCCAGTTGATACCCTGGATCTTCGTTCATTCCGAACGATGATCCCGTAACAGCACTCGTACCCCACAACTATGGGTACCCCCAATTTGGCCATCCACACATCAGGATAATGAACGTTCCCTGAACGTCCCCTGATCCCCAAGTATTAAAACCACACTAAATACCCTCGATAGCCAGTTATCTCGACACAACTGTCGACCAACAGTCATCGTTGTCAAGATCTGTATCCACACATCACACTACCATTCGATCCCACACGAAAATCCACATCATATCTCGTAACCGCATCCGTGGATCGAATCCCACAATCCTGACTAGACTCACTTGATTCATCCACATGGTCATCCACGACCTCAGCCGCTCGACGCAACACAAGTTCTCATTTAAAGTTCACCTTCCGGTCCATCAATTATAAATTAGGGTTCCAAAATCACACCCTAGGGTTCCACCGAACCCAACTGCCTTCTGCAGTAAAATCCACAACCTGACCGACTCCACGGTCCTGACATCATATAGACGTCAAACCCAATCCAATCATCAACTCAGCGTGGGTTCCATCGTGGGTTCCACCACGAAGGTCATCGGCTAACTCCGATGCACCAACACCCCATACACCAGCCAACACTACCAGGGTCCAAAACCTAGACCAATACTCAACTGAGTTTCGCATTTCCATAACATTATTCAAATGGGGTTCCCTGAACCCGGCTGTGCCCAGCAGCACAACAATCCATCATCACGTGACCGAACCGACGGTCCCACATTACCAGTTAATCGTATACAACCCACTTGGGTTAAATCGCATCAATGCACGGCGTATCGGGCCAAACACACCCAATCCACCATTCAAACCCAAAACTATCTATCAGGATGACAACGGAACTGCAGCCCAAAGAGACATCACACCCTCGACCTTCGCGCAAAAAAGAGCAAAACCTGCTCTGATACCACTTGACACGACCCATCCCAATCCCCCCGGGATTACCATGGAATGTGTCATGCTCTCGTCTGACAAGAGGTGTCAGACAAGGGATAACCTGTTGCCACTGCCCAACAGGGCTTCTAGAGTGCGTAAGGATCGATGTAGGAGGTGTGCGATGCTCAAGTCTCTGCTGCAGTCGCATCCGGAATCAACCTGAAGGGCATTAAAAACAAAAGCTGTGAGTGGACGAAAATAAACAAGTCTGTTTAAAACATTTATAAGACATTTATGCCCCCTAGTAAAAGCATATGCATGCACCATCATTGAAAATCATATATCATATAATATGAACCATAAACATAATTTTAGCCACTACACCATACACTCTAATCCGACATCCCTGATGTCTGACGTCCCTGACGGATGTCCCTGACGTCAATAAGGTCACAATCACAAGGCTACGCGTGACACTCGGGTCTCAATTTTCGAGTTCAATCCCCGAACCCCGTTCGGGTATAGCATCCCCGATGCTTAGCGTCATAGACGCTGGACATTATAGACGTCCGTGACCTCTCCGGGGTACCTCATCCGAAGGAGACAGTATCATATGGAAGGATCTATACAGTGCAGTACCAAATACATTTTATTTATATCCAAATGCAAAGCATATATATATACATAGATAAAATCCAAACCAATCTTTAAGTTTCATCAGACGGGTCTCAAGCCCAAATACCGTGAAACGTGCCATAACCATAATTTCAATATCATCAAAACCATTATAAGTCCAAATAGTTGATTTAAAACCAAAATCATTTATTCAATTCCATTTTAGGGTCCCTGACCCGAATCACATGTATAAATCAACTGGGCCTCTGGCCCGATTTCATAAGTTAACTGGCCCCTGGCCTGAATTCATAAGTCCATTGGGCCCCTAGCCCGATTCATAAGTTAACTGGGCCCCTGGCCCGATTCATAAGTTAACTGGGCCCCTGGCCCGATTTTACTTTATCAAGTCCGTAACCGTTTCATGAAATCATATCCAACCACATTTATGGAAATCGGTGCAAATCCAGAAAACCTCAATTTACGTACAAATACGTAAATCACCTCGAAATGCGTGAAATCATTTTAAATCCACCGATATCCAAAATAAATCATTTAATCACAATGATAACAATCATGAAACAGTTATGCATGCATCGAATTTATAAAACCAATGTCCACTCATAGACCGTTTAACCGAGCGCCTCGATACGCGTGCCATAGGCCTTCCCAGGCCACACCACTATCACCGGGACTTCCAATCCTGTCCAAATCACATTATAGGATTACTAACCTCTCCATTAACATCCTATTCAAGTCCCGTAATTTTCCCGAATTTTTAAGTATTTTTAAACTGGATTTAAAACCTTCGAACATCCCGAACAATATCGAAACGGGATCCGATCGACATGAAACCAACGCCAAAATGTTCGTTACATTGTATAAGATAAAAGTCATGTTGACCTCACCTCGAGATTTGTGCCCACGTGTCGTCACTCGCCGCCGTGAGTGGCTGCGCGTGAAAGCCACGCGCCTGCTACAGTGGCTGCTACAGTGTTCCTTCTTCACCCGTTTGTCTGGTAAACGGGTTGAAAAACCCGCGATAGGACCCGGTTCAATCACACCCAATTCGACATCAATTCAATCCGTTCTTGATCCTAAAACAATCATTAACCAAACAATTTCAGTTCTGTGACATCGATTAACATCAACCAATCCATAATCGTGCCACCAACCCGTGATCACCCAAAACTCCACAAATCCTCAACCATTTTCAAATTAACTTCACAGGAAGCTTATTAGGATTAAAACGAACCAATTCGAATGATTAATTAAACACGACGTTACCTCAATCACCACGACTCAAGCTTGGATTTTCCAGCCGTCCACCGCGTCCGTCCACGGCCCTAGGAGCCTCAAAGCTTGCCACATTTGATTTGGATCGGCTCGTTGAGGTTCCAGGAAGCTCAATCAATCATCAATTAGGCTTGGGCTGGCCTAAAACTAGAAGTTCGAATTTGAACTTCACAAAAACCAGTTTCGGGTTTTTGAACCTTCCTCCACCATTTTCACTCCATTTTTCCATCTCTCAATCTCAGAGAACCACTCTCGACTCACTCTCCCATTCTTTTAATTCAATTTAGCCGTTAAAGGCGTCCCAAAGTAGCCCACAATCCCTTGTGTGAGGCTCCCCTGCACTGACCCGAAACCATTAAAAATCAGTGCCCATGTTCTTGTGAGTGATTGCCAGCACAATACATGTGCAATCACAATCCAAAGCTGCCCCAAATCAGTCATTTAATGGATAAACAATCCATGGATCGATCGCACAAACATCCCACTTCACGGCTGATCAATCAAACAGTCCTCCCAGGTGAAATTACAATTCTGCCCTTGTGTAGAAAATTACCAAAATGCCCCTCACGCATCCTGACCCGTAACTCGGTCATACGGACTCCGATTGATGTGTGCCGCCTGTCTACGAACTCAGGGTATCGAGACCTTCCTAACGGGCCTTGGCCCTCGGCCATCGGACCTCCTGATCAAAAAGTCAACATTTCCTCCCTTATCGTCCAAATTACGAAAGTGCCCTTGAACTTCCGTACATCATAACTTTCTCCACGGACATCGGAATCGAACGTGCCACCTGTCTTTGAACTCGTCACATCCCGAACTATGTCACGGTCATCGGTCAAAGTCCGTTTGACCATCCGAATTAAAAGTCAACATTTTACCCACGCCCAAGGGCAAAACGGTCATTTTGCACCATTCGTCCAAAATCACTCAACTAATCCCAGATTAGTCAATCACAATTAAATATTATTAAATCCCAATATTCGGGACGGGTCGTTACATCCTCTGCCGACATCATCTCATGGGGCGACTTTTTCTTCTTGCTTTTTTGCAAGCAACGCGCTCACCAGTCCACCGGTCCCATTTTTTCTCTTCATTTTTTGCAATTTGCAAAAAAACGCCCACCTCGACCGTGAAAAACTAAAAAGAAGATGAAAAGATTTTACCTGATAGATGGATGAGCCGAACTTCTTCACCACAATAGCCATTAAAGCAATATTAGGGTTTAATTTTCTTTATAAAATAAGAGTCACATACTCTCATTTAAATAAAGAAAATTAGACAAATTCTAATAGTTGATTGGGCTTGCAAAACCAACTCAAGGCAGGACTAGAAGCCCAGAGAATTCTTTTTTGGGACAAGATCAAAGTCAATCTCCAGTTACATCTGGGAAAGAGGAGTCCAACTCCTATACAAAATATTAAGACGTGATTTACTGAAACCTCAAGGAGACTACATCCCTTAGGATTCCTCGAATTCCTAAGCGATGTGGGGCATTTGTGGAGCTATAAATTACCGGAATATTCTGGAGCCACCACGTGGCCAACAATTCCCATAAAGCCGATATTACCCTTGGTAAAAGTTACATCGATATGTAACGGTCTCCACATTAATTTAATATATTTACCAGCTAAATATATTAATTAATCAGATCAATATCGATAATAAATAACTTCCCAGCAAATTATTTATTCATTAATAAATAAATGATTATACTCGGTACAATCACTTATTTAATATTTTCCCCTTCAACCAATCAGACGCTCCGGTGACCCTCAAGGTTTCACTATAAATAGAAGACCACATTTCACTTCTGAGGGTAATAAAAAAAAAACTCCTGCAAACACTCTGTCGGTTTATTCTCTCAGAAAATTGACTTAAGCATCGGAGCATTTTCGGTTGAACCACCCCCCCCGGGATTCAACCTTAACCCCGTTTGATTTTCGTTCTTGTGTGTAGGAATCGAGAATGAACTTCACAAAGCCGGGCGATTTCTGCATCAACATTTATTAAATCATAGTCATTTTATAGTTTTTATTAGTCCTATATAACCATTATTAGGTACTTAAATTTTCCTCAAAGTTTCATTCCAAATTTCCAACTTTTAGATCGAATTTCCATCATTTTTGTTGACCGTAAACGATATCGATATCGATATTTGGGACGAGATATCCGTAAATTTGACTAGCGATATATCCGTAGATATCGATATTTTCATCCTTGATTAGGTGTCTTTGTTTATTGCATGAGGATTATCGGTATATTTATAACATATTACAATAATTACCTTATTATTTATTTTTATTTTTTTTACTTTTGATAAAAGAGATGAATTCACAAATATATATATATATATATATATATATAAAATTTCCAAAAAGGTGGATAAGAAACCGTAACATGATTTTTTTTTCTTAAAAGCATAATTTGTTTTGAGTGAGATATGAATATAATAAGTAAGATAGGAGATAATTTTGTTTATTAGATATGTCAAATTTGGGGTTTGGTGGGTTTTTTAGAGGATATGATGATTACTCATAGATTAAAGGTCTGCAGATGGCAACCTCAGAAAACATAGTCCCTAAATTTTCAGAGGCGAAACAACTTTGCCCAATAAATTACTTGGTTTTGTAAAGGTCAGTATGCTCTCTAATTTAATATTGTCATTCTTTTGGGTTTGGAACCAGATCAAAATTAGATTAATCTTATGTTTGTTTAATGAGTTACATTAATCAATAGTTTATTCCCTAACCTAATTGTTTATTGCTTATTGCTTTTTGCTTTTTGCTTTGCATTTTAACCTAATTGGCACTCTAGTCTAGGACTTTCTTCTCGGGGAAATAACTGATCATTATTGATTATTCCATGTTCAACTAATAAATAATCATTCCAATGAATGAAGGGTCAAAATAGGAAAATAATTCACGGCTAACAACGTGAGCCATGTAAGGTATACATAGTTAATATAAAAATAATAATTAATTGTAATAATTCTCGAGTTGGTTAATTGACTTTTGTATTATTATAATCTTATAAATACTTCATAAATAAATACCTC